>CAEFZX010005721.1:0-45671 GCA_903066825.1 Alfaro cultratus | reverse complement strand
GAGAGCCATGGTCCGACAGCTTGGCAGAGAGCCCAGTCCAACTCAGGAAGTGTCCATGTGTGTATGGGGGGGGGGCTGCCCCCCCCCGCCCCCCCCCCCCCCCCCCCAAACACAATCACAAAGAAATCGAGCATTTTTATGTTTTTTTTTTGTTGTTTTTTTTTTTTCTCTTGAAATCTTGCTGCTGTCTTCCTTACTTTGTTGGCGCTAAAAGATGGAAAATAAAATCTAAACGCGCTGTGAAAGCCGCGCTGTGTGATGCCGGTAATGCAGCTGGTAGGAATTGAGATTTTAAGCGTGAAAGGATACGGCACTGCTGGGTCACCCGTGTCTCACCATCTGCTTTGGCAACTAATCAGCAGAGCTGTTTTCAGGGCTTACAGCACAGAGAAACCCGAGAGTTCAAACTCACGCCACAGCTCATGTTTATTACAGCCCCACCAGATTTCTGCACTAGTGAATATCCGTCATATTCATGTAACCATTTAGACCAGGTGATGGAAGTTATTGTTATTGATATCATGCTGCACTTAAAGTAGTTTTCGTTCCTTCCCATGGTGATGCACCAATCACCAATTTCTGGTCCGATACGCCAATTTTTCATTGACCGGCAGATTTAGGCTTCAACAAGTCGCAATTTCTGTTTCAACCAGGACTATAAAACTTCTAAGAGAATTAGCTTCAGGTTCCCCGATGAAGCTAGCTAAATAATAATAAAAATGAATAAATAAATAAGTACAAAAATACAGTTGTTCTAATTTTCATGTCAAAGTCTATATCCCTAATCTTTGTGTTTGTTATTAAACTAAGAAAAGTATCAAAAATACTTGCTGTTGGTAGGTGCAGTGATAGATTAAAACTCACAAGTTATTATTTCTGATTCATTTACTGCACAGAAATAACAATAATAATAATAATAATAATTATTATTATTATTATTATTATTATTATAAAAACAACAACAAATGTTTTAGTATTTAATTAGCCAATCAGAGCTGATCAAGTTTCAACTCTCCACCAAGTCATCAGGAGAAATAAAAGAAATCTTCAAAATTATCTTTCTGTATCTGTCGAACACGGGTAACTAAATCATGTCAATAGCGTAATAACATAATAATTCTCTTATTTGTTTGCCTGTTGCCAGACATGCGGCGCTTTCGTCCCGTTGCTCCGAGGCCAGCCGGCCGGTCCTGAGGGGGAAGCACTGCTGCTCTGGCTCAGTCGGCTGAGGATGCAGCAAGGGAGCTGAGGAGGAGAGTCCTGAGCTATACAGCCTAACACATACACACATACACACACACAAATCCAGAGCTGCTGCTGCTGCTGCTGCTGCTGCTTCTGCTGCTGCTGCGCGCTGCCCTCCATCAGGGTAAGATCACTGGGCTGGCAGAAAGCAGGATGTGGTGCAGCAATATACTGCAAAGCAAACCATTCTTTCTTAGATGGCTTACAAGTGTATGGAAGTCAGATTGGAACTAGGTAACAGATTAAGGATTGTGTTGCTGAAGTTGAGTGCTGCAGTGATTGACTGGCAAACAAGAAGAGCTGAATGCTGCTGGCATGTTGCTTCTTCCTCGCTGGGTGAGTAGCTTCATCCGTACGTGCGTGTGTGTATATGTGTGGGTGTTTGATGCAGCAGTAGCAGTATTAAAGGGTGTGATCTGGAAGAGCAAATACAAGCCAGCAGTGCTCAAAGAGCTGGTGTTTCTCTCTGTTGTGCGAGAGGATATATGGGGAATAGATTCAGTTGTCAGGCTGATCCAAAACTATGTGGGGTGGTGTACAGCCGAAGAGTTAACGCTTCAATTTACAAAAGCCATTTCAGTGCCTGGGCACTTCCAAAAACCCAGATAATTAGCCCATTCTGTCCCTTCTGTTTTTTTGTTGTTGTTGTTGTTGTTGTTTGTTTGTTTGTTTTTTGCAGTGTCCCTGTAGTTTCCAGGATATATTTCACTTTCAGCTGGCCTTAAAATCAACAAATTATAGCACCCAGTTACATTCTAGGGAGCTAATAAACACAATTCTGTCAGCTTGCCTTTGGCTGACATGCCTGGGTTTATTCCCCTGGACAAAACAGCCCATTTGGTGACTGACTTCCAGTGACAGGCGCTTCCTTTGTGCATTTGTGTGCTTGTCTTGTCTCTCAGGGGGACTCTTTAGCTGGCTAGGACCATGAGCAATGAGTCTACCGTCTGGAACATCCTACCAGAAAACTCCACAGTAAGTCTGCTTTTCACCACTAACTTTGTTCTCAAACTTCCTGTTAAATGTGTGTGTGCGCGTGCGTGCGTGGGGATGCGCGTTTGTGTGTGTGTGTGTTGCACGCAGATCAGCATCAGAGCCATACTTTCCCCTCATATTCTCTTCTGGTCGATTGACTGGCTAATAGAGAACATCCTGACCTGGGTCTGATATAATTAAATCTCTGATCTAATCTCAGCTTTAATTTCCCTTTGCAGAGAAATTATGACGTGATGTCAGACATTAACACTTGTTGTGTTGTCTCTTACAGAGCTCAAAGATTGTCAGTCTGATATCCAAAAGTCTGCCATGTTTATACAGGTGGACCTCAATAATGAAAACATCATTTAAAAAGTGAGATTTTTGTTTTCTAAATCAATTGAAACTCTTAGTTAGTTTATTTGCACACCCACATGTGCATTTTGACAATTATTTCTGTTAGTTTTTAGAGAATTCTGACATAGGTAAAAAAAAAAAAAAACCTAAAGTCCGTTTTGAATATTACATAAAATCAATAGACGGGCGTCTTCCATGCAAAAATGTTTTTTAATGGTCATGTTATAACATAAACAAATGATAAGGGAGACAGAAGACAAGGATTTTATTGGGAAGCTAAATGGAAGGAAAAAGTATGGTGCAAAAAACACTAGGACAATAAGCAAAAGCTTATTTATGTGTTTGGTTGAGATTGACAAGAAATACGTTTAAGCTGCAGTCAGCACTTTAAGAGCCACCACATGCAGACAAACAGTATCCGGGGCCTGAGCTACAGCTGTTGCATTTCCTGAACCAGAGTCAATGTCATAAGCATCTCACCTCGGCTAAAAAGAAAAAACGTCTGAACTGTTGCTTGGCGGTCCAAAGTCCAATTTTCAGATGAAAGAAAGTGTGTCATTTTACAGTGGGAGCATTCCCAATGCCTCACAGCCTGGAAGAAGAGTGGCGATCCACAGAATCAAAGTTTCTTTAAGTCCAGTGTGACATTTCCACAGTCAAACTTAGAAAGCCATGTCACCTGCTGGTGTTGGTTCACTGAGGTTTTCTCAACTTTAGCCATGTACCAGGAACGTTTATTGCACTTCACGCTTCCCTCTCCTTATTAGAAGCTCTAGAAATGAGCTTCTACAGAAGCTGATTTCATTTTCTAGCAGAACTTAATGCCTGCCTATACTGCCAAAGGTACTACGTTTGTAATTTATGCAAAAGAGCTCCCAACCAAATATTGAGTGCAGATACTGAGTTCATGCATTTCTGTAAAAAAATTTAAAAATAAGTAGGCTAATTGTTACGTAAATTTTCAGAGAAACTGAAATTCAGTTTTTTTTTTATTAGCTGTGAGCTATAATCATGTTGGGAAGTCTTTCTCATAATTGCTGAAGTAATGACCTGCTTTATGCTGTGGCTTTCTTCAGAATACCACAAGTATTTTATTTTATTTTTTTTCCACATTTCTCTTACTTCTCCAGAATCATGGGGACACAAATGGGTTCTTCAGTAACTCCTTTGTGTGTTACTGACACAACTTTGTCAGTAAGTTGTTTTTGAGCAACTTATTGACAAAGAGGAAATGTTACATATAAGGCGAAAAACAATCTTAGTTGCTAACTGTTTTGGTAGATTCTTTAGCACAGCATTGCTTTATCTACACTCTTAATGTTCTTACTTTAGAGCTTGTTTGTCCTTTAGACTTCAGAATTCAGTGTGAATGCAAGTATTTGAAAGATGTATCAGTTTTATGATGTCTCTGCTTTATATGGGCACATTTGGACATCTATATTAAAGTATTTTACTGCACTTATCCAGACATTGAATAATGTAGTGTGGCATAGAGAACTCCGGAGAAAATTTATTAAAAGACCATGATGATTTCGGGTTTAAACTAGAATTGTTTTGTCCTCCTTCTTTAAATGTGTGTGAAACAAAAAGCTGCTAATTGTGGCATCCACCTGTGCTGCTCGTGTGTGGGTTATGCCCTCAGCTGTACTCCTTCTTCTCCCATTGCTAACGTGAATCTTAGACAGGTTAATAGTTCCTGGAGTTTATTGATCGTTCAGACAGTTGTATATATAGATTTAGTTTATGCAAGCCAACCAACCAGTGGGCTTAAAATCAATCTTTTAAACTGCATGGTGCTGCTGTTATGGGGGAAGCAGCCATAAATCGGCTCTATTGTTAAAGCTTCTCATGTTGCAAAGTAAACAATTTTGTGCAATTTGAAGGTTAGCATCTGTTTGTCACCTTCTAGCTTACTTTGCAGATAATAGCAAAGCTATGTGGTTGCTCCTTGCTAGCTAAAATGTTAAAGTATGGTTTAGTTTTGGTGAGTAAAATTAAGAAGACAAGTTCAGTTATCCCAAAGAACTTTCAGAAAGTTATCTTATGTACATAAAAATATGCACTGCTTACAGAAGGCAGGTGGCTGTCTTACTGAACTTATAGGACATTGCAAAACGCTGCATATAAACAGAGCAAATATAAACACAGAAGTGAAGTGGAAAGATAATCTATATACAAACAATAGCATTCTAAAAAATGCAGAACTAAAAATAAATTTTTTTCATAAGGCAAAGGCAGTGAATTCAAATTAAAAATTGCAATACAGCCGAATAATCATACAGTAAGCTAAAATGTAATCAATTAATACAATACACTAAAAATAACTACAAAACTATAACCAAAAGCAAGGATAAAAAGTCTTTAAGTTGCTTTTAAAAACATAAACACTCTAAAGCTCTACTCCGGTCTTTGGGAACGTTGTTCCAAATGTCTGTATTTAATGAATGATGCCTCACTGTGAGTTGAAGATTTAATAATAAGCAGTAAGAGAGGAACTTTCTCTGAAGACATCAGAAGTCTAGAGGGCTTCTAAAAGTAATAGGTCAGACCTATGACATATTAATACCTTCAGTAAACTATAAAACACCTTCCTGTAATACTGAAATACACAAGCAGGCTGAGCAGAGTTTTTAAATGCCAGCTTGAGGTGAGGTCTCGTTCTGCTCCTCTTCTGCATTTTAGAAAAATCTCGCCTTTTTTGTAGTGGAGTTGCGCTCTGGCAATGTTCTCCAGATGATGAAACTCGTCCTTTGTAACTATTTTAACGTGATACTAATTTTCTTTCCATCGATCTGAATGGCACAAGGTCAGTGCTTGAAGCCGGATGGGCTGTAGATTTTGTTCCCCGATGGTCTACACAAAATAACATTAATTAAAAAATACGAAGATAAAACCCACCCAAAAAAAAAAGCACACTGTTGTATCTAACATGATTATGCCTCTTATAACCAATATGTCCTAATATTATTTAAGCAACTGTTGGAACATCTGTTGCTTTTCTGGTTTAAGCCAAATAAATTATGTTGTGTCATTTAAAGTTTTCATACGATAATACTTTTTTATGGTATCATGCTGCCTCATAGCGGAAGAGCTCCTCAAACCCCTAACAGTTTATCAGTCCAAACACTAAGTGCAATCTGTTTAAAAACCTCAAAAAGCAATTTACAGGCGACAGTTTGCTACAAAGACCTGTGGTGCTGAAAAATATGAATCAACACATTTTTAACTGGCAACAGCAAGGATTCATGAGCTGCTGTGCTTGTTAATGTGTGACATTACTAAAAACATAGATTTTTTCCCTCTGAAGTTGATTTGTTTCAGACAGACACAAGCAGCATTGCCTAGCCTATAAAAGGCAAAGATGTCATTTTTACAGCTTTGTACCTTTTTGTGTTTTTACCTCAGGAGATCGCACTTGAGCCTGAGGAGCAGCCGGATGGCTATGTGCTCCTCCTGGTCATCCTCTCTGTCTTTCTGGTAGGAACGCTGGTCAGCATCTCTGTCTTCCTCGTCGTTTGCCGCCGCTGCTGTCGAGGAGGGCGCTTCTGTGACAGGTGCGGCATCGAAACAATGTGGTAGACCTACAGTAGATCCACCATGTATTTATTTGTCGCTCAACCATTGGCTTAAACCCCCTCGTCTGAAGTTATATAAACCTTGAAACGACATGAGACCGACAGACTTAACTGATAAAAGCAGAGAACATAATAAAAGCAGCAGCTGTATAATCTAATAACAAGAGCACAGTAATAAATGGTAACCTCATAAAGCCCCTCAGTGCTCACTTTTTGTTGACCGTGTTTCAGCAAGGCTGATTGAAGTCTGCTGCTGATGTTGAGGCTGTAGGAAAGGGCCGTTGTATTGATTTTCGTTATATTTTATGTTATTGCCAAATGTCTCGGTTATGTACCCACCAAACCCCCTCAAACTTACTATGATGCTCTGCTGCACATAAAAAAACTCCCTAAAATTCAGTCCATGCAGTTTGAGGCAAAACTGCAGGTTAGGCTACAAATCCAGGGGCAGGAAAGGTTCTTGACAGTCTACTGTTGCTAAACTCAGATGCAACATTTAAGGAGAGTCTGGCGTTAGACCTAATATGTATAGACCCATTATGGAGCTGATCGTTGTTTCAAAATGGATGTAACAAGAGTTAGGATTGGACGTTTCCTCCAAAATAATACCCAGCTTTAGCTAAAACATCTAACTTTATTTTGAAGAATGTGTAATTGTCTGTTTAATCTAAGTTTATGTTTTTGTCCACTTTTCTAAAGGTATGTCTGACATTGGGAAAAAAAAAAACAAAACACTGTGCATCATCTAAAGAACATCATACCCTCTGTACTCTGATGGTCTGAATTATTTCTGTTGTTGTTGCTCAGTTCGAATTGGATGTTTTTGTCCAGTTGTGAAATTATCGTCATTTCTTAATTCTAGTTAGTTTTGACCCCAAGCTTGTAGGTGACTGTTTTTATACATAAGTATGGAGAGGAATTTCTTTGTCCAGCATCACACTAAGTCACAGCTCGTACGCAACTCAACAAAATTGGAAAATTGTAGCCAAAATTTCCAAAACTAAATCTGGCAGAAGGTCTCCCAGCTCACTCATGGAAGACTGTGGACAGGAGATGTCCTAACAGTCGGATGGGTTTGGAAAATATTGGCAAAGTTCAACTAGCAATGATGTGGGACAGAGTCTCAGTAATGAAGCTCAATCAACATGTTTGCTTAAAATGTGGCTACTTATGCTACCAGGTTATTACAGTTACTTTATTTTTTTTTTACTTTTTCTTCTAATAAAATAGTCCTTTAGCTAAATATTACAGACAGAATAGACGTCACGCTAAATGTAGAAAAAAATAAAATAAAATTTTTCAATATCAGATCAGGGGTGTGCAAACTTTTGACAGTCCCTGCAGTGCAAATAATAATAGTAAAAAACGTCTTTACCGATATGCTTTCATTGCTGGATTGTTATTGCTTTAAGGATTGCCAGCCTACAGAGACGTGTAAGCATGTTAAAGCATGACAGCGCAGCGTGTTCGCTCATTCTACATGGCTGCTGCTTGAATGTCAGGACCTCCTGTGGTGCTGTTATGAAAACACCTTGTTGGAGGCACTTTCAGTATTCACGGCTATTTATCTGTGAATCATCTGTGTTTATTCACTGCAGAAATGGCTGACCCCTCCCTCTCCCGCCGGTCCCTCCTCCCCCAGAACTCCCCACCCCTCCCCACCATCCTCACCCCTCAGATTGTGTGGCTCCGTCTAACGGCAGCACATGCACAGCCTCGTACACACGAGCAGACGAGAGCTCTAGGTGCAGATAAACAGCGAGCACACAGGCCTAGGCGTGAAAACGAGAATCAGGCCGACTGGTACAAATGATGAGGGTAATGAGATTTCATAGCAGCCATCGGCGGTGATTAATGTTGCGTCTCAACCCAGCACTGTGCAGAGACTCCACACACACGCACACACGCACATGCATGCCTATCGAAGTCACCAAATCACGCTTGTACGGCAAAGCAGGAGCCACAGAGGAAATGAAAGACAAGGAAAAGCACAGATCTGGGTGGATGGAGATGTCCCTCCAGTCACTTCACACCCACACAAGCACATGCATGCAGCTTTCAGCCCTGCACAGTGAAATAAAATGGAGGAAAATGACTAGGGAGAGCTTTTGGTTTCTTTTTTTTTATTTTATTTTTCCTCTCCTCTCATCAAGCAAATCCTCTGCATGGGATTTATGAGGCACTATAGAGGATCAGCAGCAAATAAGGGTGATAAAACAGAGAGGGTTTTAAGAAAATATCCCAAATGTGTAATAAACTTGTTGAGCAAGAACGCCGAGCAACCGGTGAGTAGGTGTAGAAGTTCTGTCGTATTGATAGTGCAGAATTTAATAGGAGTTTTACCTGCAACCTAAAAAGTGAGTCTAGAATCTAATAAGGCATGAGTAAGCTCTGAGAGTTATGTTCTTTTTGGTAAAAGTTAGGCTTTCACTTAGCATAACCACACAGATAGGCACACAGTGCAAAGGTTCCTCATATTTTTGCATGAATGGATTTTAACAGATACACCTCCACAAAGAAGTTAATCACTTGCAGTGATTAACTATGGAGGATTTTTTCTCTTTTTAAACCAAATGGAAATCTGAACAGGGTGGCATGTATTGGTACTTAACAGCCTGTAATCTGGTGGTGGTAGTGTAGTCATGTGGGAATGTGTTTTTCAGTGAAGCTGGCAACTGAGGAGCATTCCTAAAGAAAAACCTGTTTGATGCAACAGAAGACTTCAAACTGGGGTACAGCGTCTTCCCCCAGGAGATAAACAACATTAAACAAACAGCCAGAGCTATATTGACATCATTTAGATTCATGCGTGTGCATGAATCTAAATGATTAGAATGGCTGGGTGTCTTGATTGTCAGAAATGTTGTGGATAATTCTGTCACAGCAATAATCTGCTCTTGTGTT
This sequence comes from Alfaro cultratus, assembly GCA_903066825.1. Lineage (NCBI taxonomy): Eukaryota > Metazoa > Chordata > Actinopteri > Cyprinodontiformes > Poeciliidae > Alfaro > Alfaro cultratus. The sequence goes on along the minus strand of CAEFZX010005721.1, from coordinate 36,615 downwards.
TCAATCCCAGGGCCAACGATGACCCCGAGAAAACTGCCACTTACCTGGAGGAGTCTCAGCCCACCCATGGTAAGATGGGGATGCAGAAAGGAAGAAGGAATAAATGAACAAATACTAAAAAGGAGGAATTGACTCTGATGGAAGCTGTTTTTTTAACCCTTGTGTTGTTTTGCAGGTCAAAAGTGACCCACTGCCATGTTTAGCTGTAGAAAAAAATACCATAAACTATCTTTTTCCTACTTGAAATTGTATGACTTTTCCTAAATGGATTCCATCATTAGAAAAAGTTACACTTTGTTCTTGTTTATATTCCCATGTGGGCTGCACACCACTATGGTACAAAGATTCTCCTATGGGTCATTTTTGGTCCGTGAATTATAAAACTATTTAAACACCAGAAAAAGAGTTCAAAGGCCACACACAAACTCTCTCTAATACATATACACACACACAAGAACCCCCAAATGGCTGCCAAGAGAATTTCTCAAACATGCATGAGCGAATCAAACAAACACTCCAGGTATGTTTCGAAAGAACATTATGGCATGATAAAAAGCTAAAGCTAAGTAGATTTGACATGATATAGCCTCCAGACCACTTCAAGATATCATAAATGAAACAAAAATCTGGCAGCCTGTGCTAAAGCAAAGTTTTTAACATGATACTTTTCAAAAGTATATATCCATTTATAAAATCTGTAATTTTTTCATATTTCTACTCTGTTCTCCTTTTTTATTAGAAATGTAATCTGAGGTTGCTTTAATATTTGCAGTCTTTCCGTGAAGCGCTTGCGATTTTTATTTGCTGTATAAATAAATTATACTTGTTTCCAAAAATCAACCCTTTCCCATGACCAGCCATAATAAGATTTAAATTCTATAAAAGTAACTATAGGGGTCAGCTACACTGAACCCACCAATTAAGGACAATCTCTAGGCAATCTGTACAGTATGCTCAAACCTTGTGAAATATTATAGGAGCTTTACCTTTTGAAAAAGGAGTTATTAAAAATATAGACAGCAAAGAAACCGATCATTTTAGCACCTGTGATTTGACTTAAAAATACATTGTGAAATTACACAACAGCTAGGGAACACAGGAAATGATTTGGCACCACTTCATTATAAAGGCATTGAGAAACTTCATTAACTTAAGTTTAAGTCAGCGTAACTGGGTTTATTTTTTTGGGGGGCATGTTGAATGTTGATGAACCTCCTGACCACCAGTCACTTTGAGTGCATTACTATATAGTTACTCATCCATCTCCTTTTCATCTTTTATTAAAACTCTTCCTCATCTATCAGACTGAACATCTGAGTCTCTCTGACTTTCCTCTGTCTCTTTACATTTGGGCAGAAATCACTATCAGGGTGGATGAGTCAGACTGCCTGTCCATGGCCAGCTCTCACAACCAAGAGACAGAGCGCTTCCTGTCCACCGGCCCCACGGGCCGCCGTGTCTCCTTCAATGAAGCTGCTCTCTTTGATCATGGCAAGAAAACCCAGGAGAAGGGCCGCAGGTCAGATAGCCAGTGTGCGCGCACACACACAAGCAAGCACGCACGCACACACACACACACACACACACACACACGCACACACACACACATTTGAAAAGAGATTTTTGCTTTTCTTTCAGTACTCGACTCTTGCACTAAATGACTGCTGTTTTCTCAGATCAAAGAATGTAAACAATTCATTATGTCCAACTTCTATGCTGGTGTAGCATTGATAATTTCTGCAGAATCCATTATATATGCTGGGAAACAAAGTTGTTGTTTTTTTTTTTTTGTTTGTTTGTTCTTTGCTGCCCTACTTTTCTCCTTCAGCCCTGCACATTATTTTACGGGGCCAAACCTTGAGTTTTGTGAGGCTGTGATGACTCTGAAGTCAGAGATCTTCCCTTGATTTGGTTTCTTATGCAACAATAAGACACACTAATGTGAACTTTATAATACAAATGTGTGCCACTTCCGTTGGGTTGCAAAAGTATTTCTGCACGTTGAATTTTTTTAATGTCTGGCTACATTGCAACCACAAACTTTAGTGATTTTTATTGTATTTTGTTGTTTAGGTGTTTGTTTTTTGGGGGGGTTCTTTTAGAATTTTTCTTTTAGAACTTTAGAATCCACTCCTCTTTGCAAAAATAGCCTAAAGTGATTCACATTGGCTGGACTGTGTGTTTTGGACCATTGCCCTGCTAGAAGGTAAAATCTGCCTCAGTTTTAAGACTTTCGTAAACAGGTTTTCTTCCAGGATTGCCCTTTACTGAGCTTCAATCACTTTCCACATTTCTGCTGAAGAAAAATGTGGGACTAATGGTTGCTGTGTTGACAGATTCCTTCACCAGAGATCCATCTGGATCTCTGCGGCTTCTCCAGAGAGTTTCAGTAATTTTCTTAATTTGATTTAAGTCTGGACTTTGTTATATCATTGTAGCTCTGACTGTATGCACAAGGTCTTTTTCCTGCTGGAAGGTGAAAATCCTGTCACATCTCAAGTGTTTTGCAGGTTTTCTTACAGGCGTGCCTCTCGTTAACCTCCTTCCATCTTCCTATCAACTGCAGCCAGTTTTTATGTCCTTAATCCCACTGCTACTGCCTTGCACAATGTGTTCAGGGCTATGTGCAGTGTTAGTTTTTCAAAATAGCATAATCTATAGCACATTTAAGCCCAAGGCATGGCTTGTGGCAAGCTGCAAATGGGACTTCTGATTACTTTATTTTAACAGTTTTTTTTCTCTCTCTTCCAATAAAGTCAGTCAAGGTTATCAATTTATTTCTTAGGTTTGTAAGTATGTCACACTCTTTCCATTTTCAAATGATGGACTGAACAAAACTCTGGAAGGCTCTCATAATTGCTGTTTGTCTATTAATGTTCTCCAGCAAACCTCTGGGATCTTCACAGAACACATCCAGTCTAACTGAGATTAAAATATGTCTAAGTGAACTCTTCTGCTAGTTGCTGATTCCTAAAGTCTGTTTGGTTGCACTGCATTTATTTTGGGTTTACCAGAGTAAAGGGGGTCTAATTCAAATCCATGCCACACTTTTCAGATCTTCCTCTTTAATTTGAAAGCATTTGAATTTTTCTTTCACTTTACTATTATCTACTTCATGTGGCCAGCTGTTGGTTACAACTTGACAAATATCTGAACAGTTGAAAGGGCAGTGGTACCTTTGGAAGGCACTGCACATAATCAGAGCAAACACACTTTCACCTGTGCACCTCAGGTACACTCTGACCGAAGGCGACTTCCACCACCTGAAGAACGCACGGCTCACAAACCTCAACATCCCCCCTCCAGCACTCAAAATCGTCACGATTCACGAGTGTGACTCGGCTGAAAACACCATCACATCAACTACCCGTCCTGTGGCTAAATCAGCTCTTTCCATATTCCAGGTCAGAGACTACAATTCTTCTGTATGATTTTATTAGATTTTCTTTTCCAAAAAGCCACATTGTTAACAGATGAAGCCTAAAACAAGTCCTTTTTTTGGTTTGTTCTTCCCTTTTTAGCCAATGCTTTGCCCCCTGCCACAAACACCGCTGATCAATTTAAGCGTGAGTCCCAGCTGTGCCCTCCCCGGAGATGCTCTCAATTCTGTGGTTGACACCAGCTTCTGTGAGAACTCTGCAGCTCTCGGCTCAACGAAGCCGACCTCCAGCTCTGTAAGTAACTTTACCTAACATCAAATCTAGGAGTAAACCTGCAATTTACCAGAAAGTACCAAGTAAGGATACGACTTCTGTCCAAAGGCAATAGAATGAAACTAGAATAAAATATATTGCCAAGTTCATGATGATGCAAACATGGATCACTTGTCAAGTGGTGCATTTTCGACCAGACTTTGCTCCTAAAGACATCTCTGCACACATTAGATTAGAGCTCACATGGCGTGAAAGAATGATGGTTGAAGGGTAAACGTGGAACCACTATTTTAGAGACGGACTGTCAGAGAGGTTTCCACTCAGACTACTACTGTGGGCATGACCACATCTCTGTGTCTTTTCTTAGATTGAGATGATGCGAGCGAGGCCCCGGGACAGGGGCAGCAGCGTCAGCGTAGGAGAGGCAGCGCCGATGATGGGGAACAGTGGTGTGGGCCCCACCGGTGGCATCGCGGGAAGTCCGAGGCCCGTCTTGCAGTTTCTCACCAAACTTCGGCGCCACGCGAGTCTGGAGGGGGCCAGCCCCTACTTCAAAATAAAAAAGTGGAAGCTGGACAGCAGCCAAAGAGCATCCAGCCTGGACACAAGAGGTTTCTGATACTCTTTCTGTTCTGTTCCATCGTTCATTGTTTTCTTGTTGTTGTTTTTTTTTCTGTAGATTTTTCTTATTTTGTGTCTTTGCCAACATTCTCTCATGGTAAACAGATAACGGTTTAGCAGGGAGCTCCAGCAACCAACTGTGAGCCGCCTTTTGCCTGAGCTGGATGTAAACACACAAGCATACAAGACAGATGGCTCAATGACGTAAAGTTTGGTTGTTCCAAATCATTTTGAGCCCTTGACTTAATCCTCCCTGCCGCTCACCTCATCTACCATACACACACTACCACTGGTTCCTCCCAGTGCTCTTCTATCCTTGCTCCAAAGAGATCACAAAATCCCAAACAGTCGGACAGAGCTTTCAGCTGAATTAAGTGTAACTTGGCTCCTGCTGTCTCAAGGCTTGTCGAACTCATTCCTCTTTCTTTGTGTTTGGTGTGTACCAGGATCTCCCAAGCGGAGACAGTTCCAACGCCAGCGAGCCGCCAGCGAGAGCATGGACCAGGACGACAATGACACTCACCACATAGACCTCATCCAGTACATTGCCCGCACCCAGGATGTCCCCTACTATCAGAGCCAGCCCACCACACGCCTCCTGTCACCCCCATCCACACCACCCCCCTCCCTCGGCAGGTATCTTTAATTCCCTTGCCATTCATCCCGTCCACTGCTTTGCTGCCTTGCAACCATGTTTTACTGCGACAAGAGAAGCTATGGTAACACTGCACAGAAAATTTAAACTCTGAGTCTCAATACTCCCTCACTAATCTGTCTAGTAAATTCACTTGTTAGACCAAACAAGGCTACTAGTGAGACATGTATGTCTACCCGGTCTGGAAAAAAGGGGGAGTTTGATCCAAGTGCTTTCCAGGTGTTATTTCATTTTTCACAATCAAAAAGCTGTTTAGTCATCCACACATCGATGACTGATGTGTGGATGATAAGAAATCTCTCGTTCCCAGTAATTATTGTAATAAATAATAATATTGTTTCGAGACCATTTTAAAGTAAAGTATTGATAATGGCATAATAATGCAAGTTCCCTCTCTCAAAGACCAATAAACTTTAATTTTGTAAAAAAACAAAACAAAAAAAAAACAAAACACTTAACTTTGAAATTGGAAGTTATTCTAAATATCCAAAATGAAGCACAGCAACCAAAAACAAATAAAACAGAAATAAAAATCACACACCACCGAAACACAAATTAAATGGACAACAACGTCTCTAAAAACAAAACTGCCCTTCAGTATATCAATCATCAGAATGGAAATTAGAAAGTTCATTTTAATTTTTCATGCAATAAATTAATTCATTGCTTATTGCGACAGACATATACGTAGGTTCAGCAATCATTGTGTTTATTCATCTATCCATTAAACGATCCATCTGTCTATCCACAAACTATCTATTCAGAAACATTCAGTCATTTTGATTAAAATGTCCATCCATCCATTCATCCATCCGTGAATTCCTACAATCTAGTTTTAGCAGGCTGCATATTTCATCTAACCCTACAGAAATATCAGCTATAAGTTCACAGCTAAGGTCTTAATTTTAAAAATTGGGTAAAACATGACAGAGTGTTCCTGATCTTTTTTAGAGGAATAGTTTTTCTGTGAGATGTAATCAGTTCCTAACAGCATACCGACTTACTGTGAAGATGTGATTTCGCCATAATCTAGCCACTTGTGTGACAAAGTTCCAGTAAACAAGAGGTCTTTTAAACTCAATTTCATGTTTTAAGCAGGATGTTGGGGATTCCCGGACTGCTCTTCCCTTCCTCCCTCCCCCGAGAGTGGTGTGGAGAATTAGGACACAGATTTTATTTCTGGCATAAAAACCCATTCCACTGCTGACATGGCTGGGTAATTTCACAAGGTCCTCAAACATTAAGTTTATATCTTCGCTATATCATTTTAGTTTCATAAAGTAAAAACTGCTCAGTATATAATATTTGATTTTGCTAGTGCTGAACATTAAATAAACATATAAACATTAATGTTTCCTGTGAGTGCTTGATGATATTGGGTAATATGTAATTAACTTCTTGGAAGCTGCAATGAGCAAAATTGTTTTGTGAGCCTCTTGCTCAGTTACTCAAGTGGATTCATTTTTCTTGGAAGATTTTTTTTTTTTTTTTTTTCCAAACTCGACAGCAGAATATTAGTTCCTGTGGCTTCAAAGATTTGGCTCTCAGAAGACATTCAGCAGCAGCCATTGCAAGTCATAAAAATCATTCTGTGCTCTGTGAACACAGTAATGTTTCTCAGGTCAATGCTCTGACAATGACACTTGTGTTGCACTTGTGTCCTTATTTCTCCCATTTTATTTTATTATTGTGTTTTATTTTGTTTCCCAACCCCTGTGTGCACACTGCAGGGTAGAGGTAGAGGTGGTGGTGGAGCCCAGCTGCAGCCATGGCGGACCAGGGGTGATTGGCTTGTCCCCTGATCCCCAAGAAGAGACCCTATCTGTGGTGAGGACGGACGGCGGCTACTCCTCAGACTCCTTCCAACCCCAGGATTCACAGTCACTTTACAGAGACATCTGGACACTACGTGCATCACTAGAACAGTACGCTGCCTCTGACCAGAGCAGCAACAACGACAGGAACTCGGTTTGCAGCGATGCTGACAGTGTTTGTTCACTGAGCGTATGCACAGATGCTGAAAGAGGAGGGCTTCCCAGTTACCCGTCCCAGGACCTAGGTGATGAGGCAGAGGGTGGAGAGGAAGACAAGGACTTATTTGCATATGCAGATGAGAAGTTGGGTATGAAAGAGTCAATGAAGAGGAAACATGGTAGCACAGAATCAGAGCGTGGGGGTAGTGATGGAGAGTCAGGGACTCGTAAACTGTTACAGATGGACAGTGGGTATGCGTCAATAGAGGCTCCGTCACGAGGTCCAGAGGACCTGAGGCTGTTTAGCAGCAGCAGCATCACTGACAGCCCTAAAGACAGAACTGCCCATGAGAAAAGGCATCATTTCACCAATGCGGGGCGAACAGGCACTATCGGTGAGAGTTTCGAGTCTCATCTCTTCGAAGAAGAACCTGAAGATGAGTTGTTGCTGGGTGCCAGTGGAGGAATTCCCATGGAAATAGGTACTAGTGCTTCAAGCTGGCTGCCATATGGTCAGATGCTCAACCCTCGAGAGGCTGTGCAACCTCCAGCTCAACCAATAACCCTTCATCGGCGCGACTATAGCATAGACGAAAAAACAGATGCGCTCTTCCATGAGTTCCTCCGCCACGATCCTCAGTTTGACCTGCAGGAGTCGCCAAGAAAACACCGCTCCCGCGTTCACCTTCGTAAGCAGTGGCAGCGCCACAAACAGTGGAGTGACCCCGGAGTAAGACACTTCCAGTCCTCCTTTGAAAGACACCGTATCCCACTGCGGAGGGGAGAAAGTGTAAACTACCCCTTGGACACAAGCTACCACAGTACACTGCCTCGCATTGTCAGCGCACCTGACGAGGAGACCAGCGATGGAACTAGCAGCACTCCTGACACCCCAAAGGTTGAGCCAACGTCTACTGAGTCTGAATTAAGGAACAAGAAACTCATGGTCACAGATTCAGAGGAACGCACATCTTCCTCCCTTCCACCTGTGCAGCCCTCATTATTTGAAAAAGATGGAGGGCTGGTTGAGCAACGTGATACTCAGGAGGATAGCAAACAATGCGGGCACCCTCCAGAACCCCCGGACGAGCGCTCACCTCCTCACCTGCCTAACTCCTCGGGTTACGGCCCTCAAACTATCACAGCAGAGCTCACGGACAAGCTGACTTCTAACCTGGACGAGAGGTTGTACACGGCCCTTCGCCGGACCAAGGACACACCCACCGAGTGTGTAACCGTAACAGCCGCACATGCCTCCCCCGACCACAGCCCAGTGTAGCAGGGCTCCAGTCATCGACACTGTCAGCCTCACTTTTCCTCATACACAATTTGTATTGGGTTTAGTTTGTGTTCTTTTGTGCATGGCTTGAGTGGTGAAGTCTAGAGCCATAAATAAAACATACAAATTACACGTTGAACCAGTCCACAAATTAAGCCTACAGACCAAGAGATCTAAAAGAAATTTACTCAATGTAAGCATTTTGAATGTGTTTCATGTTCACATTTTGCAGTTTCCAAATGAACATGATTGATTGTGGAAAACAATAGATAAGCAGAGAAACATGTCAAACATCCTTCCTGCTTTACTGATAACTGTATCCTTTTGGGCCATTTCTATGTCTGGATTCAGTTTGTGCTGCCAATTATGTCTTTCCAGTTAGAATACCTGGAGCTGAATGCACGTTCAGCCTCTGCTCACTGATCCACTGTGAAACCAGGTGCTATTAGACAAGTGAAAAGCTCTTGAACTGAGTACAACAGTTAGCTGCCAGTCATAATTAGCTGAACTAAATGAAGGATTAAAATTTTAATTAATTTGTCAAGACCGTATCAGACAAATTAATCTCCATGCCGGTAGATTCTCTGTCACTTTAAACCTTGCAAGAAAAGGTTCAAACTGGTTGTTTAAATCAACAAGCTTACAACCTTTTCTAAGACAAGGCAAATTTCTTGTAAAATGTATCTTTTGAAGGGAGCCTATTTATATTTCTCTTTGCTGAGTCCATTCCTCAACTTTGTTGCTGATTTCTTGTTTGCTTTTTTGTTTTACTTAATGGGTACTTCTACGTTTTAGAACACCTGGATAGCTTAAAGAACAATTTAGAAACTGTGCGAGGTGTATCTGTGAGAACTCAATAAGCTCTTAGCACTTGGCGCAGCACTGACACCACGTGTCTCTGTCTTGGCAGGAAAAATAGACCTTTTTGTTCACAGGTTTACAGCTATCTTTTAGGCAGTTACGTAATAGCTACTGAACATGATGGGTATTTATTGTGAGAAATCTTTCAAAACCACGCTAAGCTCTCAAAGCGTGCTCTACCTTTTAGCATACACTTATCATAATGTTGTGACCTCTGGCAGGTGGTGTGAAAGGAAAAACTTCGAAGTGTGGGATTAAGACACCTTTTCACCATCTCTTTGTGTTTTGCAAAGTTAGCCAATCGTGGGCTCTCCCTTGGCTCACCAAGTGAGGTAGGCAGAGCCCAGTGTTAGATGACTTCTGAGAGAATAAATGACTTTGCCTCTCCAGAATATGAAGAAGTAGTTAAAGCTGTGCTGCAAAAACACACTGAGTCCACCTTTATGAAGTTTGACTCTTATGATTTTTAGCCATATGCACACAGGACAAGCTGCTCTGAAGTGTGGCTAAAGATATATAAAATAAAAAAAATCACTGGACTTCAACTAAGTGTAGTGTTTTCAGGAACAGGTGTGGGAAATAGAAAACACATCACAGATGTGATTTATTATTATTATTTTTTTTTTTTATGTATCATGTTTGATGACCTCTCAAACCTTTAGTCGCTCCATAATTCTAATGTGAGTTTTGAAAGCTCACACATGCAGAGGCCATTGAATGACTAGTGGAATCCAAGAGAGAGCTTGGTCAATGTGGGCTTACAATGGAGCTTTTTTGCAAGGGAGGCTTCTGATTATATCTTCATCATGACATATGTTACTGTATGGAAAACAGGCAGTAAATGAAGAGCTTGTCCTAACAATTGATGGGTTGGAAAGAGTTTGATCAGGGGGAAACTGGTGTATCTTGAGAAAGGGGTCATAGTATTTCCAAAACTTCAGCTTTTGTTCAGAAAGCATCAGTATCTGTCAAACATGGTCCAAGGAGGTGAATTGGCAATGGGGAAGTAGCTCATTTATGCACATTGGAGTGAAGGCCAGACTGTATGAGCCAAACCAACAAACCTACCAAGGTGGACCATGTACAAATTTCCAAAGAATTTAACAACAGGAAGTTTTATGCTTAATTTGGCCTCCAAATTCCCTAGATTTCTGTCCAGTCTGTCACCGGTGGGATTTGCTGAACAAGCAAGTCAGATTCCAGTAGCTCACACCAAAAGCATCTGGAGCAAAAGATTTAGAGATCTTGTGGAGTTGGTGGCTCTATGGGTAATGTATATTTTATCTGGAAGAAATGGGAACCAATACATTATAAAGCAGGTCGTCATTTTAAACTTGATCTGTACATGCCGCTGTCCTTATTGGATTTCCTTTGTCTTCTGCTAAAAGAAAAACAAAAGAAAAAACTGCTTTCAAAATTGAACTGAACAAAAATCAAAGCGATTTACTCCTTGTGTGCGATTCCAGGACACAGGAGCTGCCATTCGAGTAAAATAAGAACATTTTATTATTTATTAGGAGTAAAGCGAGGACGCACTACAGTACGTTATTAATCTTAAGCACCTTTGTCAGCTTGATCATAAACTGGTTATGCTCATAAAGTTTTCCTCAGGTGGGCTGTAGAAATTCCTGCCTTTGTAATGTGGAGCAAGGGGATCACTGCAGATGACGGGGATAAATATTAATAATCAGAGGAGGAGGGAAGTCCTCCTTGCATCCCCCAACTCTGTCATCTCAACCGCTGAGGCTGTTGCCCTGCAGTAAATGCAAAGGGCTCTTTCTCTATTTATTTGGGTGTATGATGATAATACCTCTCTCCTGTCTGCCCAGATTATATCTTCTCCTTCTGCATGAAAAGAGTCTTCTTTTATTGCAAAGTGGGCAAGAGCTGAATTCCTTCCCCGACTGAGATGAAAGGAGGTGAATGCAAATAAGAGAGACTGGAGAGCCTTATGATAGCTGCTCTTTCCTTTTATTCACGCCACATGCATATTGAACCATTATGGCCCAAATATATGATGTCATCAGCAATAGGGTCATACGATTTACCAGTAGGATAAAAGGTTTCTTGTGAAACAGAAGGACAACTGCTTTCCCTACACATCAAAAGCCTGAAACATCTGTGACAGCAACAGTTTTGAAACCACAGAGAAAATGGCCATATTTATTAAGTGAAACAGTGCAGATGTAAAATAAAAATATATATGTAATACAGTTTGCTGTGCATTCCAGCACAACATTGCAAGAGCTAGACTAAATCAATGTTCTTCATTAGATTTAGACTGATACTGTAAAAGTGAAGTAAACGGTGTTTGTATACAATCAGTAGCCTGTCAAATGCATTGGTGCCATAGCCACATGTAGGACTGCATGAGAGTTCACATTTAAAAACAGAATCTTTATCCTTTCTCAGACTTAAGGTAAAAGAAAATAATCAAATCCATAATTTATAATTATTTGTTAAAGGCAGAGACGTTTTGTATGTTACAGAATTCACTTTTCAAGAGTCAGACTCAAACGGTGTAACCCATTAGATTTTGTGAAATTTCTTTCTTAAAAAAAAGTAAATCTGTATTATTTGCTTGTTTGTGAACTTCATTTCTTTTGGGGAAGAAATGTGATGAGCTTTCATAGCAACTTAGCTGCTGTTGAGTCGAACCTATTTAACCTTAAGGGACCAAATTGTTTGAAAAAACAACAAAAAAAAAAGTGTTATTTTAGGCTTGTTTTACAATCTGCCAATAAATGAATGAAGCAAAGCTGGCCAGAGTGTGCTTTATTCAGAGGGAGTTGTACGTTCTCAACACGTGGGAACGGATCGCAGCTTGGGTTGCCTCTCGTGAATCTCATTTCATTTTTCTCTCTGCTGCTGCGGCTCATATTGATTTCTTTTCATGCCCTTATCACCTCCCCCCAAATTAACTGAATAGAAAAGCCAAATCAAGTCTGTCATCTACAAAGGGGAGTTGTCAAATGTTTGTCTTCTTCATGTCCTTTAGGCCGCCCCTCTTGTCAGACAGAGGGTTTAACAACTCACCACGATGAGATTTTACCCAAATGGAAACAGAATTCAATTATAGTGGAATTCACAAACAACACCACAAGTCATCATAACCCACTGTAACACTAAACAAGCTTCCATGCCACTTTGGCTAAGCTGCATCTACATCTACTCTAGCCAACTGGGATTGGGTGGTGAGTTGGTTGTTGAGCAAATAATGGGACCTCATGAAATCTAAAAATCTCCCACTAGCTCCTTGATTAAATAATGTCAAACATTAATCAAATTATGTCTCCGTTGCCTCCCGGCACCACAATATTCTCCACACCGATGCGTCATACAGCCCAATAACATTGCAAATTTGGTATTTGTATCTCAATGTCACATTTTTAAACTGAACTGACAAACCTTTCTTTATCCCTCAGACTGCTGAGATGCACTTTGCCACGTAATTATGTAGATTCTGTTCTCTTTCCTGGTTGAAACTACTGCAATACCTCATGCTGCCATTGACTATGTTTTCACTATCAGATTGTTTTTTAGTGCTTATAAGTTTAACTTTGTTTCTTTCTGAGACAAAAGCAGATTTTTAGGGGCTTTGACTCAATTTACGCCAATGTCCGTTTAATAAAAATTTCATCCTAGATAAGTAAAACCATGTCTGCTTTCTCTGCCTGTTCTGTCCTCTCATTCAAAGTAAGCACAACTTTGTTGGAGATTTCTTCCTTTTCAAGGGCAGTTGTTTCTTTGCCCTGCCACCACCACATGCTTGCTCTGGATAAAAGATTGCTGCAGAACAACTGACATGAGGAAATCTGCATGGTTTTCCTGGATAATTAACTTTTTACTAATTAGTACTATATGATCGACTGACTTTGATAAACGGAGGAATTAAACAGCAGGGGATCAAACTAGACTGTGTAATGGGAGCTGATTGGATTGGATTGAGCAAAATTGATTTGTTTTTTTATGAAAATTTTGATTCCATAAAACAAATTGCACCAGCTTGGCTTGGGATGATATTTGGTGATTTGGCGCTAAACAAATAAACCAAATTGAATCTCTTCAGACCTTAGAGAAGTGCTTAAGCCATGGTCAGCAGTACAGTATTTCCCAGTTTCTATTGATGGTATGCCCTGTCACTCTGTTATGCATTGTTCCCTCTGGAAATCCAAAATGTTGCCAAACGAATACTCTAAGAGTAGTTGAGGCATTTTCTATTAGGATCTCATCAGGTGACGCTGACCTCAATTGGCTTGTGTCTGTAAAATAGCAGTCACCTCAATGAGAAATACTGTGGTGTTTTATTATGGCGAGATCTTGTAGGTCTTGATCCCTACTGCCAACAGTAAAGTGAGAGAGAGTTTGTATGGTAGAAATTGGACTAAAACATATTAAGAGAAAGATTTTTATTTTGCACCACGAATCTGAAGTCACTTGTCTCAAAAAAAACCAAGAAATAGCTTTTTAAATTTTGTTGTACTGCCAATCTACAAGTCAAATCTATATATCAACAGTAAGGTGAAGTAAAGTGCAGCACGATCAGCTGAGATGGGAGAAACCACAGGAAACAGAGGAAATGTTACGATGCAGAAAAGTTCCATGAATTGATTTAGCACAGACAGAAAATAAAATCAGTGTTGCATTCAAGTGTTAGTAGCTCATTCCAATTAAATGTCCATTATTAAGGAAACAGCAGAAAATAACAATGACGTAGGAAAGGACAGAAAATGATACTTTCACACTGACTTAAAATTTATACTTATCTGCCTCTGACCGTGCAAATACATGCAGCTTGTTTCTAACACAGTTGCTATAACAGGAAATATTTTATTCTCAGCAAAATAACTGTCAGCTCCCTGGTTTCAAACATTGCTTTGTATTACACCCTGATGGACAGCAGGATGAAAAGAGCAGACTACTAAAAGCTACATTCATTCATTAAAAGTGGAGGTGGATGAAAGGCTTTGGGGAGTCCGACATTAATCTTTCCTGAAAGAGGGAGACAGCTACAGCTGCAGCCTTCCGTGTAATTTCATTTCACTCTTTTGCATCATACCAAGGCTTACCTCCGCCACAGTCGCCATTGTCTGCCAGCCGGTAACCTGGGCTGACACATCGGCAGGCAGCCAGTGGCAAAACCGAATTGGTTTGTCCTTCGCTATGTGTGGAGACGTCATCATTGTCATCATCAGAGTGTGGAATGAGGAATAACTTCTATTGAACCTACGAGGGGAAAAAAAAGAATAACAGATATCAATAGTGAAGATGATGGTCATTTTCTTTCCTTCAATATTGCTAATAATGCAAACTAAATTAGCTGTTCCCTCTTCTCTCAAGCAAGTCAGATTTTCTGAAATGATCAGAACCTTCACTTTGATCTGTGTATTACATCCCTGGATTTCTCACATACTCAAATTTTGGTCAGTCAGTGGCAATAGCAAAAATCTGTAGGCAAACATTATTCTTATAATGATGTAAAAGTTAAATCTGTAACTCAAAAATATATTTGTTCCATGAAATTCTTTGTATAGTTCCTAGTAAGATGTAAGCAAAGCTCTGTATTGGGTCAATGTTTTTTAATAATGTATATAATTTAAGTCTGGATCTCTCCATCTATATGCAGATGACACAGTTGTTTACTGACAGGAAAGCAGCATCTACAGCCACTTTCCTGTCTGACAAAGAAATTATAGACATAAGAAAAATAGAAATAAAGATTCTTCTTTATGGTTGATCTTTAAGACCTGGTTTTGACATTATTCAAAACCAGAAGGAAAGGTCCTTCACATTTGACATTATTCTGTTCCACCTCTAACAGGTTGCTCGCAAATCTAAGGGTAACTTTTAAACCAAAAAAGGATCCAGGCTACTATTATTTCTGCACAATCTGCCCTTACTAAATCATGGTCATGAATATTAAACATATTAAGAGTCTCACATTGAACACCTTGTGTCTGACATACATATTATAGACATACAAAAATAGAAATTATACTTCTTTTATTATGGAAATATGAAAAATACATACATGAAGAAACAAGATTTCAGGACCACCTTCTTACCTCACAGTAATTATGGCAACAACATGTATATAAACACCCGTGATGGTTCCTTGCAGTTGTTGAACACTATTTGTCATGGACACAAACTTTTTACCAACCATTAAATACTTTAGTGTTTGGCTAAGTGGGCTAAGCTTTACAGTCCACACTTCAAATGATCATTATTCAAACTGGGTGCCTCTTCTTAATGCTTGATTGTTACCGTCTTTGTTTTCACTTTTTAACATTTGTTGAACAAACTGCAACGACTATTGTCTGTTGTAGCACATTGTTTTGTATGCATCTTTAGAACATCTTTGTCTTGAAAATAAGACCTTATGAGATTCAAAATCTCCAATGACGGTTTTTTCAAAATATAGCGTAAACATAGATTTAAACTCAGACAAGAAGTATTTCAGGGCTGCATGGTGGTTACAAAGCAGCACAGGACTTGCAAAAAAAACAAAACAAAACTGGGTCAGTCATTGCTCAGCAGTTTTTAACAATGTGAACCCAGATTTCTTAATGGCTCGGTCTCTTTAAGTAGGAGTTCTTCATTCACAATTACATGTACACATAGAGTCTAGGACCTCAAATAGCCATGGACTTTTTTTCTACCATTTGTTCACATACCCACCCACGAGTTGCACATTTGAAGTCTGCCCAACACACATGAATGAACACCTCTGCAATCCCTTCCGCCTCTCCTCCATCTCCCAACCTGCTCCACCTAATCTGTTGTGGAGTTACTCAGTATTCAGGGGATGCTTCTGATAGGAAAACCCCGTCTCTCCTTTTCTCTCTCTCTCTCTCGCCTCATCGCTTCCCTTTACCACGATGACCACCTGCTCCTCCTCTTCCCCCTCCACCCACACATTCCCCTGCCTCTCTCCTCCCAAGCTCCGGATTGCCTTTTAGAGGAGCAGCACCAGGCGCGGTTTGAACGCGTAAGAGATGCCGATGAGTCATCGGGCTACTCTTTCCTCATGATCAGTCGACTCCTCTGTTTCTCACTCATTATGTGAAGCTAATTTAATGTGACGCCAAAAGCTGATAAGTGTGAAATAGGATTGACTGAGAAGACCCGAGCAGAATGTTAGATAGCCATAAAGCTATAAAAAGATTTATTTTGTGAATTGGACTGGGGAAATGCATACAGACAAACCACTGCTCCTACTGTTTTTGTGTTAGTTTCCAGCTTATGCCAATAGTTAGCATGGGGTGTCATGTCTGAAGACACAAGCAGAGACTACTTGAAATTAGCTTTTTTTTTTTTTTAAATTAATTTCCAAAGTGTGAATTTCAAGACGACAAAAGTGTCATATTAACACACCTGAATTGGTGCTGCTAAATGAGTCATTCTGGTGAAAAAAAACAAAAGAAAACAACAGCAAATGTAGACAAAATGTGAAAAATTAAAAGAGAAGAGAGACGGTCATTTAAAAAAGGAAAGGGCTGACAGAGAGGAATAGGCTACTCAAAAAAGAATGAGTGGAGTAAAGAGGAGAGCAGGAGAAAGCCCTATAAAGCTGATTATGCAGCATCTCCTTCCCACGCAGTCTGCCTACGCTTCTTCTTCTCCACCTCCTCCTCCTACTCCTCTTCCTCATCTCCTTGTTGGGGATTCTACTCCATGCATCCCGCCCTTTCCTTTCTTGGCTGCGTCATTCAGCTCTTCATTGTGCATCCTCTCCCCTCCCTCCACCTACCTCTCTGGAGATGGAGCAACCCCAAAACCCCCACCCCCTGCCAGCTTTTGCTTGTGATGTGATATACAGACTAAAGCTTTCAGGCTTTTTGCTACAGCAGTTATGCTTCACGATGGGGCTGGAAGACAAAAATACACCCACACATATTCAGACATTATTCCAAACACTACAGGGTTATTTATTCATCAACTAGCCTGTAGAATTCCTTGAATTTAGCTGTAGCAATTTGTCTCATGCTTAGCATAGGATCTCAATCAGATTTTGAGACACTTCAGGTTAACATTTAAAATTGTTTTCAAAGGCTAAGAGACTCCCAAAGCAATATGTATCGAGCAATGTGTCCACATTTGCTTAAATACATTTCCTGTGTGTGTGTGTGATTATGACCATGTCAATCATTTCAATCTACCTCGGGCAACCTGGGGTGACGCGTGGGTCAGCAAAGATGAGTGACTCACTCCATCTTGAGACATCAAACTGAAAGTATCTACCCAACCACAGAGACATGACTGGAAAGTTATGTCTCAAATTATCTACATTATTGAAATAACAAAACACATCCGGATAAGACAGAGCAAGAGTGACTGAAAAGGACATGACGTACTTTTAAAAACGTATATAACCTACCTGTAAATATCATCTTCGACCTTCTTTTCGTCAAATTTACTAATTTAAGGACTAACCTGCAATCGTCACTGAATTTTTATTTCAGTTTCAACAAAAAATTGCATGTCTACAATAGAGGCCAGAGGGCATAAGCGTCGTCGTGATGAGTCGCAGATACAAGAGCAACTGACAGGCAAATTGATGAGTCAAGGTCATCAGATGCAGAGCATGTCTTGTAGACAGATTGCTATAAGCACAAGACGGCGTTTGTTAGGGGTCAAATTGTGGGCTCGCAAGGCTGTGTGGTCAGTCATGCCAATGCTCAACATGTGTATTGTCTCAGTGGCTCAACTTACAAAACAGTAACCATCCGAGGGATGGATTCTGATGCCTTTCTGGTTGCCCAAAACCATCACACCAAGTGAAAAAAGTTGCATTATGTGCCAAAGATTATTTAAACCCCTACCTTATGTGACTGGACTGAGGTATAACTATCACTGGCATCAGCAAAACTATTGGTTAACTCTACTGTAGATGTTACCAATTTTGATGTTATTAGGAATTTCAAACAAAACTGGATTGTAAACACTCTTTTTTTACTATTCCTAATGCTTCAATCCTCTGGACTGAGATCTCAGAAGTTGTCTATAGCATCTTCCCTGTAGTGGTACTGCTCATTGACCGGGACTTTCTATGGCTTCTCATCTTTACGTTCTCAGTAATTATCAAGCTCAGTTTTCCTTCTTTTTGGCTTTTCTCTTCCTTTGGATTGCCACATTTATCATAAATGCTAAAATCTAAAATTCTAAAATTTTAGAACAAAATGATTTCTCCATTTTCCAAAAAATGCAAATTGTAGAATGAGGGGAGCTTTTTCTATAAATATAGATAAAGAAGAAAGATTTTGCGTCCATAATTGGATTCTCCAAAGAGCCTGAGGTGTCAGACCCCCGCCCTATTTTATATGGTTGGGGGAAACTTGTGATCTTACTCCGATTTGCAGACCTGCATATTGGTGTTTGAGTGCAGCTGAGAGAATGTGATTCTAGTTTTAAGGCACTTTGAGTGGTCTTTTGATTTATGTCAGCATAGCCTGCATTTCAGATATTGTCTAACGTGCCAGATCTTGGCTTCCATTGCTTTTGTTTTCTGTGCTGTTGTCTTGTTCTTGTGTCATTTTTGACTGGCTTCTATCTCCTTCTGCCAGAACGAGAGGAACATGGCTCTTTGTGCAAGATGTGGGTGGTAGAAACTGTGCTATACTGCCACCCACCATCTGCCTGTAAGACCCATTGGGCAGTGTCCAAGTCTTGGGTTTCAAGGGAAAATAGTATTGCAAACCAAAAACTTCAAGAAAGGGTAGGAGATGGAAGGGAAACACTAGGATATAAAGCAAAGTTTGCTTCCTCTTAGTATTACTTTTGGTGGAGCTGAATTCAGCTCAAAATGCAGACAGGAACTCTGGCTCATCAAAATCACAAATATTCATGAAATAGAGAGGAGATGCTTATAGGAGAAATGAAATTGGGGGGAGAGCGGGCTATGTATACTGAAAGAATAGAGAGCGACACTAGAACCAGAAGGACGGATTAGGGGGAAATAGAGAGCAGCTGAGGGAGAATGAAGGCAGAGGGAAAGTAGGAGATGGAAAATAGCTGGGAGGTGAGATGAAAAGATAAGACAGATCAGAAGGAAGGCAGGCAGTAAGGTTTAGCAAAAGGAAAACCTGAATCTAACAAACAGAATGAACACTAATCTAAGGAAACAAGTCAAATACACAAGTGATAGAAATAAGAAACGAGGAATAAAAAAAGAAATGATCAAAACAGTGACCCAATTAATACCCAAAGTTAAAACACTTATGGATCGCAACACTAATGACTAGATGGATGTATCTATAACCAGCACTCTTTATATTTGTTTTCTGAAACTACTATGATGAGCACATTGGTGTGGTAAAGATATGAACTGGGGTTTGTAAAGTCTGAGTACTGCTTGACGACATCATCTGAGGCCCTTTTCGACTGGACAGTAAAAACTGAAAATGGGCCTTTATCCATAACTGAAATGTTTGGCAACAGAAGGCTGCATAGTACAGCTGTTCACACCTTAGTTGTAGCTTGACTTCATAGTATGACTTAGAAATTCTTCACAATCCTTACCACCTATAGTTACATATATTACCCCTACGGTCAGAGAAACATTGTGAATTCTCTGATTTTAGAGGTGTTTTTAACTTCTCTACTCTGATTGGCTGTTCACTTGAGTATAGGGAGGAAACAAGTATGTTTTCATGTGTTTCCTCATATAGCTCATGTGGATTTACTTGATTGGGACTTTGGTGAGGCATGTGGCACGGTGGGTGAGTATTTCGTCACATCTGCACTCAGCCACTCTCCCGCTGGCTGAAGGGGAGCTTCTGTTCACCACACGCAAGACGCTTTTGTTATATCCTTTTGAGATTTCCTTTAAACATGTTGGACTAACTGAGTTAAACTTGCGCTACACATTTTAGCTTCATCGTCACTTTTCTTCCATGTAGCTTAGAAAACAGTAACTCTGGACATTTAACTGTGATTTGATTCTGCTGCTAAAACTAATTTCCGATTATTCCATCTAAAGTTGTGGCAGGTGTGTGTTAGCTGCAAGGGGTATTTTTCACTTCCTCATCATAACAAAACACTTTCCAAGCTCTGTGACAATTAAGCAACAGTGATGATTCACTTCCAAAGGCAGAGGCGTGGTTGACATGCGAGCTGTAAACGTGCATAGTCCTTTAATGGGCGAACAGGAAGCAAAGACTCACAGTGTTAATCAAAAAGAAAAGAAAAAGCACTACAAAGGGGGGTGTGGGGAGAGAAAAAAAAAACTACTTTAAAATTATTCTCTTTTAATCAGAGCTAACAAGTGTTGTTGGAAGAGAATGAGTGTTAGGTGCCCCCCTGCCTCTCAGTGCCTCCCTCATCTCCTCTCACGCCTCCCCGTCCCTTTCACAGCGTGCTTCTCAACTCTGGGTTTACTGATTAGCCTTCTCCATAAATAAGTAATCAAAGAGAGAGCAGTGATATTCCGATCGCCCTTATCATCGCTCGCTTGCACACATCACAAACGCACGCACGTTCAATTGATCTCAAGATAGCAGCTGTCTTGTTCTTTACACAGCGATATAGAAAATTTGTAATAATAATCAGAGCCAGTTTTTAACCTCGATGTAGGACATAAATTCATACGGTGGGGAAAATTTGCCATGAGTGTGTTAGCATGTGTGTGAAGGACAGGAAGCCATAGAGATGGAAAGAACGGGAAGAGAGGGAAACATACAGTCGGTGTAAGTGTGACTAAACTGACTGCAGCAGAATGACTCACCCTGTTGCCACAGCAACCAAAAGACACACTCTCCTCTCCTCTAATGTGCGATTTCAACAACTTGTCGAAAAGGTGGCTGAAGGGGGGAGAAATGTACATTTACGGAAATCACTAGGGGAAAGGAGGGGGTGGTGGAGGCCAGAGCATGGGTGCACACAACAAGCATAAAAGCCTTTTTTTTAAAAAAAAGAGCAATAACAAAAAAAAAAAAAACAAGCTTGCAGCCCCATTACAGAGTGCGTGTGTGTGTCTCAGCAACACTGCAGTATAGAAGCCAGCGGCACCTTCTTCTCCACCGGAGTGGATGAATGTGTGTGTGGGAGTTTAGAAGGACTTTAATAAATAATTCCTGTTGGTAAAAAGTGTAATGTCTGGCCTCTGACCACCAAACTGAATCCCCATTTGGATTTCATTTGCTGCAAAGATTGGCCACTTCCAGTTTCCTCACTTTCATGCGATCCAGCTGTAATTGCTGTTCACTTCTACCAACTTTATTTATTTAATTTTTTTAAGGTTTCTCACTCTGCTTTGGTGAAATGACCACAGGCACCTTGCACTGTTTTGCTGAAAGGGAAAACAAATACATGATTGCTTCAACATGTTTTCTTATTGAACACAAAAGTACGTATGCTTTTACTTTTGTCGTTACTGTGAAATGTCTCAAGAATAAATAATTCCTCTTGGTAAAAGACAGATTTTATGTTGTGGCATGCTTGCATTCAAAGCAGCAATAATGAAGTCAAGAGAAATGCTTTTTGAGCAGAGGTGCTACTTTATTGACTTAATTCTATCGAACGAGCATTTAACAAAATATAGCCAAGCAAAAATGATGGGGATGAAAATGAACATTCGTCTTACGATGCAATTTCCACTCTGTCAGAAATGTGTGACTATATAACTTCAAAATAAATAAAAAGAGCAACTATGATACTGAACCAGCGCAATGGAACATAATTAAGTAGGGAGTGGATACAACAATCTGCAAAGCATCATGGGAACTCTATCCATCCATTCCCCAACATGTTACAATGTCAAAGACAACCTGAATAAATACAAAAAGTAGTTTTCAAATGATTATTTCCTTGTTTAAGCTAAAGTTAACCAATTGTATGTAAAGATGAACTGCTTCTAGAACCAGAAATGAGGTTTTCCTTTTTTTTTTTTTTAGATCACTCTTTTGCAGAACTGTTTTAATTCACCCACTGTTAAGGGGTTTCCATCATGACCAGTATACTTCAGGGAATGCTACAGCATCACAGTCAAAACTCTGAATTGGCCACTTCAGATCCTTCAACAACACTATTTGAGCCGTTCAAAATGAGGGCTTCCTGGTTGGCTTTGGACCGTTCTCCCTCTGCATGTGACCAGAGGGGTTAAGATAAAGTTCACAAAATGATGGATTACCCACTCACATGGTACCTTCTGGGTTTTCTGCTAGAGAGCAGAATTTATGGTTTCATCACTTAAAGGGAAGTTAAATGGTTCCCGAAGAAGCAAAGTAGCCCCAGACCATCATGCTCCCACCATCTTAAAATACTAATACTCTTTTATTTTGGCTTTATAGTAGTTCACCCCTCCCCCACTCCTCTTGTCAATAACCACTTTTCCTTGTTGTCATTGTGGTTTGTTGGATTCCCCACACCCTGGAGAAAAACCCTGTAACCCTTTAGAGACCAATTAATGTTCTTCAGTTGTTTTTGATTACTTTTAGATTGAGAAATGAATGTTTGCCGCAGGAGTTGCGAACAGGAGTTGGGATAATTTTTTTCCCCGCCATTTGCATTTTAGATTTACAGTAATATTAGCTTTATCTGAAACATTTGATTGTAGCTAATTAGCAGTAACAGAATAGATTTGTAAGGGGGAAGGCCCTACTCACAGCACCGTACGTGTGTCTTGAATTTGGATGTGAAAAGAGTTGATTCAACATCCCACTATGAATAAGCATTAGCCTGACATATTTAACCTGCAATTAGCTGGCAAGTGAAAATGAATCTAACCGTGTCCTTCCCCACGTCCTTCCACTCAGGAGGCGACAGGAACACCAAACACACAAGCGAAGGGAGAGAAGAATGATGGTCTTTATTCTCCACTTAATTGGGTCCTGTGTGGACACATTCTCAGTTCAAGGCAGCTCATTAAGCTCCTCCACAGAAAAATAAAAAAATAAAAAATGTTCCAAATCAAAGAGTAACACAATTACAGAAGATAAGCTCATAAATAAATAGATATAATTTCCCCCTAGACTCGAAAGACAAGTTTATCTTCAGGTTGTGTTCTGTAGAGCAAAGAGAGGAAGATCAAATCAAATTAAAAACAAAAACAAAAAAAGACATTTTCTTCAGCTTCCTTCTGCCGGCAGTGTCTGTGTCTGTGATTGAAGGGGCTTGATTAAAGTTCGGAGGTGACTACCGCTCCGTGGCCTTTTGTTATCACATTTGACTCACCAGAGAGTCAATGCAGAGAGAGTGGGAGGAAGTACAAAGCTGTTTTACGCCAATTATAAAAGGAAATCTCAAAAACTAAAGCAACCACAACTTTATACGCACTATGAAAATACACTATGCGCAAACGAAAGCCACAGAATTTAATTGAAAAATATTAACGTCCTCTTCCTAACTGCTTTTCATCCCTGTTAATACAGGAAGCTGTGACCTGAATAAGATGAACCTGATCTCTTTGCTTCCTTTCCAGTCACAAATTCCCTGTTGTTCATCGATCCTCCAGGATTCCCGTGACATTCAGCTGCTCTTTCGCATGTTCACACAGCTGTCAGGAAACAACCGATTAACAGGCCTCACAGTTTGGAAGTCCAGTAAATAGATTAAATATTTGACTTGTTTTGACACTTTAAACATTAAGTCAAATTTGATCTTTTTAACCCTTAGCTCTCAGCTTGTTTCGTTGATCTGCAGGCTTCAATGAACTTAGTGTTTTTTTTAAATTTTCTAGTAACATAATTATCAGTAAAGCTGTTTTGTTATATTCTGGTAACGTTGACAGTCCAAAGCTTTTGCTATCAAAATGCAACCTATAAGCACCGAAACTAGCTGTGAGATCACACATCGTGACTCAGTCATGATGGACTGATATGTCCTTTGCCGTGGGACGCATGTGTGGGAATGTGTCCATGGGTGTGTGAGTATGTGTTTACGAGTGA
The DNA here is from genome assembly GCA_903066825.1 of Alfaro cultratus. Lineage (NCBI taxonomy): Eukaryota > Metazoa > Chordata > Actinopteri > Cyprinodontiformes > Poeciliidae > Alfaro > Alfaro cultratus. Next base: position 12,688 of record CAEFZX010005721.1, on the reverse strand, counting down.
ATTTTGGCTTGCTGAAAGGTTGACACCGGCACCATGCTGCAATAAACCAAACAAGAGACAGTGACATATTGAGCGCTGCTAGCACCTTCTGTTAGTCAGCCTGCAAATCTCTCTTCAGGCCTTTTGCTACTGCCACAGCTACAGCATCATTTTACATCCTGCAGTGTACCAACTTTAGGTCAGATTAAAGTTTTATTCAAAACTTTTTCCCAGTAGCTACTAAGCAAAATAAAGAACATCTGGAGTACATAAAATATAAAACCACAACATTGTATCAATACATATGTAAAGAAAGAGTCAGTCACTGTTTTTTGTGTTTTTTACATTGCTCTAGTTGAAATAACTGCAGTGAATGACATGGTTTCTATAGACAATCTAAGAAAAATCACCCCACTCCACACATTCACCTTTTAACTCTGAGCGGCTTTTTGCACATAGTCGTTTTTATGTCACATACGTATTTTACAGAAATTTTGAGAAGTCTCACAAGAACTTGAATCGATAAGGTTTTCATACAATGTTCTATTTTTTCACACAGCTAAAATTTGAAAGGTGTACTACAGGTTTAGCACTTCAAAAAGAGTAAGGTATTTGTTATGTAATAGTCAGTTTTATAGGTGGGATCATGCTCTTGTTATGAAAGCCTCTTTGAAACTTTCTTCCTGCATTAATATTTCACATGTTCATTGGTCTGTATTTAATGCAGATCGGAGGATCTAAAAAACTCAACACAGAGATTTTATAACAAATCAAAAATTCTATAAATGTACGGATGTGACACATAATGAACTAAATCTTCAATAAATCTTCCTAGCTTTTTTATTATCGTGATAAGGACGCTATTGCCTGTCTTTGTTTTCATTCATATGTTCCTCTATCTCATCACCCTGCTGGGCTACACTGTGTGTGCACATCTACACACCAGCACACAGTTATGCAAAGCCAAATGGCATCATTCTGCCCAGAGAGGAGCTCATCCTCCTCCACTCCGTCCCTCACCTCACAGCACCGGAAGAAATAAGAAAAATAAAATGTTTGCGAATCAGTCCATACCAAAAAAAAAAAAAAAGTTTATTCTATATTTTCTAAATTTGAAATTTTTCATGTAACAGTTTTTCAAGCTCTTAAAGGAAGACAAAAGGGACAAATCTCCCCTCTGAGAGTCGTGCAGGAACAACAAGCTCACACATCCACAACTTATCATCATACTTGGGATAAGTATGCTCAGGTGCGTGTGTTGTGGACCTGATAGCTGTCTCACACACACGCACACACACACACACACATGCGCGCACATACAAAATGATTAAAAATATGATCGTGACCACTGTCTTGCTTTTTTTGCCAAACATTTCAATCAGCGTAGTTGTGACGCAAGCACTCAAACACAAACACGGTTACAACTCTATTGTGGCCCTAATTAGGGCTTGATGGAAACAACTGGCAGCCACTCAGATTCTTCTGCCTCAGCTGCATGAATATTAACAGTGTCATTCAGGAAGATCAAAAATCTACTTGATATTATGTGCATCATTCAAACTGCTAATCTGTATTTGTTTGTCGAGATACTTCTATATGCATAAACATGAACTGATGAACACATTTTTGCAACTGCCTTTCTTTTGGATCTGAATATGCAGAGATGTGCATTTGTGCGGCCTGTTTGAATCTAAGACAGAGGCTTCATCAGGATCTTAAAATGGCCGGTCATGCCCTCTAATGTGAGTCAATTAAAACAACTCTGCCGAACTCAAAGCTTACTCTCCAGTAATGTGAAAGAAAATTCTTGATGGCCATTATGATCCAAACCATTTTTCTATCAGAAGCATTCAGATGTGGCAACAAAATTAAACACAGAAACAAATAATAGTTCACAACACTTCTGTGACATATGTGTTTGAAATCTGTAAACAAACTGAGAAAAAAAAAAAAAAAAGTAGGATTCACATGTATACTTAGTAATAGGTGATTTCACATCAGATGGATCTACTGCCAGTGACATCATCCATGTGGCCTCAGTAGGTGGCTCACTCCTGTTTGGACTGCGAATCAGCCAACAATGCCAGGTGGATGTGGCTTTTTCCTCTTATCACACAGGTTGCATAGAAACACCTAGTAGATGCAATAAGCAGCATCCTCTCTGTGTGAGTAATGTTCAGTGATGGAAGGGCCATTTGTTTTGTAACAACTCAGAATGATGCAAGCTGAGTCTCTGGAGGATCAGGCATGTAGCTTTCAGTGACTGCATGCATGCGTGTGTGGGGGTGTGTGGGCGCGTGTGTGTGTGTTTGTGTAGGGTGAGGATGCTCTTTTTTTAAACCCAAACTGTGTGAAGGCGTACGTACATATGAGTGGGCACAAGCGTGGAAGGTGTGAGCGCGGTGAAGAGAGCGCTGTGTGTGGGACATACATCCATTTTACCGTACAAGGAGCTGCATTTGATGTGAAATTTCTCATCCTTTGTGCTCCTGTCACATACACAGCCCATGTTTTCCTACCTTGTTATCGTCTCCACTTTATTTCTGTTTCTCCATTGTCAATATCCATTATTTCCAGAAATTACTCTCCCCTCTCCCTCCCCCACACCACCCCCTTTCCTGAGGGTAAGAGCTCTTCTATCTGCTCCCATTATCCAGCATTAAACAGCTCATCTTACTCCGCCACCTCCACTGCTGCTGTTATACAAAAAAAGCATTAAAAGAGGCAATTATTGGGAGACTTTGTACAAGCTCAGCAATGAACTACAAAAAGGATTTTACCAGAACGACTTTTGCTCTCCTGTCCTGCTGTGCCTAGCCCTTCAATGTTCAGCAGGGTTCCATTCTTCTTTTTGTCCGGTTAAATGGTCTATTTGAATAGTCATGAAATTATTGCTATGACAGCATCTTTTTGATGGACTTATTAACATGTTTCAAGCATATTCAAAGCTACATTTTGTAATATGTTATCCTAAAGATGCAAATCCTGTATGTTCTATGTGAAGTTTGCATGTTCTCTTTGAGTATGGATGCACTTTCTCTGGGTTCCACAGTCCAAACGTAACGTACACATGTTCACTTTACATTGCAATAATGTCTGAAAGTGTGCATGCTTGCAGATTTGTCCCAATGTCTTTGTATTGGACCCTTGATGGACTGGTGCCCTGTCCAAGATTATCACCCACAGTTTACAAAGCATTTCACAAAACCATACTTAAGTCATACATACTTTCCAATTAATCATAATCGTCACGCAGTGTATCAAAATCAGTTTGTCATTCAAATTAGCTTAAAAAGTTTTCTGTCTAAGGAAGTCCAACAGATTGCATTAATGATTTTCCTTCCAGCACTATTTACAGAAGCCACTCAAGAGTCAGTTTCTTCCTCCAGACTCTGGTTCACCATAAACATCTTACAGAGTACTCAGCTAGCCTGCTGTAATATTTGCAGTATTCCAAACACTTTATTAAAACGAAAAATATCACATATAAATGCGTAAATACATATATATGTGTATTTTTGTTTATTTTACAAGACAGATATTGATTTACACACACACACACACACACACACACACACATATAATCTTCTCAAAAGTTTATTTACATTTAATGTCCATACTATGAAATGTGTGAGTTTGTAAAACCAATGTTGAATCCCTTGTTTGGATCAAATAAAGCTGATCCAAGCAACAAGGAATGATCAAATTCCTTTGGTAATAAGGAGCATACCACCATCTTGGTAAATCATGATGGGTTAAACAAAAGTGTCAATGCAGACTGCTGGTATATAAAAAGAACCTAAAATTCAGTGGCTGTTTTTTGGCTTGCTGGTGATAATACTCGGTGCTCTTTTGTTTTGGTCTCGTTTCTGACCCCAAAGTGAGGCCAGTTGTTACCTTTTTATAAAAAAAGAGACATTGCATTGTCTCGTGTTCAAGGGAAATATTTCCAACAGGAAGTGATTTAACAACAAAGGCCTCCATTCCTCGGCCAGTGAACCTGATAAACTCCAAAAGGTGAGGCTCTTTAATACTGCATGGACTCCAGCATGGTTCTTTAGCTCATGAAGTCAGTCATAGCATCCATATTTATTCTGAGAGGGGTAATTAATTCTAAACACTCATCTGCCCTTTAGCTTGTTTAAATATTTATGCAGCATTCAGTGTTTTTTTCTACCTGCCATTTATCACCATCCATCGCTATCCTTTCTGCCTAGCTCTGGAAGGAAACGGCTTCTATATATGGCAGACAAATTGATTTAAGTCTCTGCAATAATTCTTGCTTGTTGACGAGCAGAGAAGAAGAAAAAAGGATGCTCATTGATCAGGTTGTCAGAGAATGTTCTGCAACAACAAGCAAACAAAAAACAGACTCAAACGTCACAAAGCTGTACAAATGAAACTATTTTGTCGCCAGCAAGTTTCGAAAATTATATCAGCGAATGGATTATAGACTCACAGATACGTTTGTTTTTGCGATTGATTTATTGTCGGGCCGATGCAGTGAATTAGGGTCTCTAAGCTGTCACAAAAAACCCAATTCTGAAAGAGAATAATGAGAATAAAAGCTCCCCCCCACCTCCTTGTTTTTATTATATTTATCTGTTTCTGACAGCTTTCAGCATTACACTGGCAACAGATACACTTCAGTCATTTGTGGCCATGGCAACTGCTGCTCTTGTGCAGTCAAGAGTCTTTAAAGGGCCAGCGTGCAGACACAGGCTGGAAAGTTGGAATATGACATTTTGTATCAGGTCCAGTGTGATGTGAATAGGTCATAGTGCTGGATGAGACGTTTATAACTCATTTTATGTTAAAGATGGGAATCGTTGAAATCTGATGAACTACAAAAATTATGTAAACAATTAGATCTTCAAAACTCACATATGAGTTATCACGGAGTTCTTTGCAGAGTGTGATATGAGAGAACATTATATCTGCAGTAGTGATATATCTACTCTTGACATAATGATAAAATCCAGGCCAAAAAGCAAAAAGCTTAAGCATGAAATATGTAAAAACAAAAGTAATTAGGAAAAAAATACCTCAAGATTTATTGCCACTCAAAATGCCGGTCAAAGAGATAAGTCCTCAGCTCCTTCTTGAACAAGTTCATTAGGGCCACAGAACATAAATAAAAGCTTGCAACATTCTGAAGCACAGGGGCTGCAGAGCGCTGTTGCTTTTAGCTTCAAGCCTTGGTTTAGGAACAGATAGAAACTTTCAATATACTGGGATTTGAAAGTTTTAAAAAGCTGAATATCATTTGCATAGCAGTGATCAAATATATCATCAGTTGTAAGAGGTTACATGAGAAGCATGTGAAGCACCAATAAAACTGGACCAAGAACAAAACCTTGCCGAACCCCATAATTAAGTGTTAATGTACTACAGTCTCTGAAAAATAAAACTTTTGAGGTTTGTATGGGCATGAATGTGCATAATTACATTCACATGCAGTGCAATGTGTTATTTTAAAATCCTGCCTGGAGGGTCGTGTTCAGACTTCCTGAAACTCTAGCTAGGACTTAATGTTTGGTTGAAGGATCTAGAGTGAAATTTAAGCAAATGTTTTGTTTACGAAAGAGCGAGACAAAGCTCTGCCTCTAAGAAATACAGAAGTTTCCGAGTTTTAATTGCCATTTGGCATCAAGCGAGATGTGTTTGTGTTTTCTGCCCATCATTTCTACTTCATTATCTCTGTTTATTATATCTCAGCATGACTTTTGAGACTACTTATGTAATTTTGCGCCACCATTTGAGGAAGGTGACTTACAGTACAAAGTGACTGGCTGCCTACACTAAGTCAATCGTATCAAGTTGAATGCCAATTAGCACAACGCAATCTGGCAGCTTTAAAGGAGGTCTGACGAACACTGTTTCTATAAGTGACATCTCAAGGCGACATAAGGTTCCTCGAAGTGTGAAGACAGCAGATGGTCGTTGGCAAATGTCTTGCGATAACAAGATATACCGGGTAGCAAGAAATATGTCTGAAGATGTGTTTGTTATGCAACTGGAATGTTCCTGATGCAAAGAGTGTTTTAGTAAAAAAAAAATCCTTGATGTTGCTTTTGAGTTTTTGATTTCATTGATGGTACTTTTGTCTACAAGGTCATGCGGTGACGTTTAAAGCAGCAGGTTGATCATTTGGGCAGAGATCTGCTAGTAAGATCAACTTTTGCCTGTACTTCTCTCTGGTCTTGTCACATTGATTAACATCAGAGCCCTAGTTAACCTAAAGTTTCTAAAGCTACTGTAGTACTGACTGAACAAAGATAGTGATCAGTCTGTGCGCTATTTGTACTTGCAGGTCGTAATTTCCAAGTCCCAAGTTGAACCTAAGGCATTCTCGAGTCTGTTCCTTTCCACTCGTCAGACTCCAAAATCAGGGATCTTAATTTCTTCACTTTCATCTGAAATGATGAGACTGGGCCGTTATCATACTTTTTCTTTACACTTAGTGCTGAGATCCTGCACTCTATGAACAGAAAGCTCCTTTAAAAACGACCTCATATGGCCTTCCTTTCTTGTAAAAGGTATAAATGGCTGTTTGATGCATAACTATCAAGTTCAAAGTTTGCAATGGCGTAGTAGACAATAATATAATCTCTGTATTAAAAATCCTTTTTATTTGTCCTTTGTAATGTTTTAATTTTCACAGATATGACATTTTCAGAATTGTGTTGTACCAAATTCAGCGAAATTAGCAAACAAAACAAACAAACAATAAAATAAAAACATCACTCTCTGTATAATGAATCTGTATCAAATATGAATTTCTTGATTTCAACCAATTCGAACTGATTTCAAAAAAAGCTTTTTCAATGCTGTTCTAATTTGGATGGACAGAGACATCCTTTCTCAGAGAAAATCTCATTTCCTGCACATGCAGCACACATCCACTTATCTTAAAAATGGAATTATTGGCCTTGAATATTTAATAACTAATGATTTAAGCTACTGACAAATTAGTTACTTTAATCAGGCTATTATGAGATGCAGATTTTTTTGGGATCCCCAAAAAATCTGAAATCTGGCTTGAGTTGTAACATCAGCATGCAGTTTAGACATCAGTATGTCTAAACTACATCTGAGAGATCACACTATAAAAATTTTTATGAGAACTATTTTATGTCTGTCTATATTCAGTATGCAAAGATGTTGAGGAGGTGCCAGCTTGTCTATTAAGTTCAAAGGTTCACTCTTGACAGCTTTCACATGTCCTCCCGAATGCAAACCCATGAGCCATCTTTGGAAAGATGAACATTAGGGGTTGTTACCATATACCCTGGGGAGAAGAAGGGTGATTCGGGGCAGAACCAAACAAAAGCCTCTAAGGGAGACCCCTAGTCACGACTGCATCGTTGTCCTGCTCTGGTTCTGGAGTGAGAGAGCACAGAGAGCCCTCGGCAGTGCGGAAAAAGTTACACCAGGCTAGAAAACAAGGGTGTGGGGGGAAAGGGGTGGATGGAAGGAGAAAGGTGAAGTGAGAGGGTGTAGGCTTCTTTTTAAATGAGTGGAGCATGCACCAACATCAACCATGCCCATTAATGAACTGCTGAAGGGACTTCACGTCTGCAACACTAAACACAGGAAGGAAGCAGAGAAAGAAGAGGACGAGGAGGGGGAGGAGGAGGAAAGTTGAGAGCAGAACAACTGAAGGGGTGACTCTTTCTGCCCTCGCCACTTTTCCAACCCTCATTGCCGGTTCAATCAGTAACACACATTAGGAGTAAATTGAGTGGATAGATGATGAAGCTGCTTTCAACCAGTCTAGGGCAGGCGAACAATTACCACTGCTCGACTCTGTTTGGCTGTGTGACGTGCTAAACAACATGGCTTAAGATGGGTAACAAGTGGCTAGACATGAGGAAAACGTAATTTCTGCTTCCCCGACTTGTCGAAAGTAATTATAAAAACAGACCAAATGCTTTATATTCTTGATTAGCCCAGGGGAGTGCAAGATCATTACTTTGGAAAATGTCAAATAGATGAGATGCAAATGTGGAAAAAGTGTCACTGTTGGAGAAATTGGATTGAATCAGGTCCAAGAAAGGAACAAAAGAGGCGTGTTTATCAAACAAAAAGAAAAATATATATACATAGTATTTCAGAGACTGTAGACAAAAGTCTTAGGCAACCTAAGATAAACCCTGGCAACAACGAATGGAATTTGAGAAACGTTGTTTGAGCACCCTCACGTGGACCTTTAGGTGTACTGCAACTAAATATCTGTGCGATGCCATGAAAATGCAGTGTATATCATCCTCATTTTGTGTCAAATATGTACAGTTAAGCCCAAAATTATTTGTACCCCTGGCAGAGTGATATTTAAAGTTGTTTTTCATTCAGCGAGGGAGTTTGTTACTGATAAATCCAGTCGATTTCTTCATGTATCTGTTTTCTGAAGATCTCATTGATGATGCAGCACTCAACACAAATTTTTATGCTCTTTAGAAGGGGACACAAAACATGTCCATGGCAACTGCTGCATTGAATTTGTTTTACAGATCAACATGATGCTTTTCCTATCCATGCTTGTACTTGAGGATGGTCTTTTTCTCAGATTAATTGCAAACACCATGCCTGTGAAATCTGGGTTACCTGCACTTTAAGGATTACTGCACCCAACACCCAGAAAACAACAATAGGCTCGTCAATGTAACACCAGATGTGAATGAAACATTGAAGCCAGCAGGAGACTCTGAAGAATTTCAGTCATCTAAGGGGCAAATAATTCCCAACAAAGGCGTTCTGTCTAATAAATACAAAGAGCTTGATCTAGTTGACCAATACATCTTCATAGTTGTTGGGACAAGCAGAGGTACATATGAATCTAATTTCATTGTTTGAATGTGACCATTGGCTTTACTCAATGCCTTTTCGAATTATTTTGACACATTTTTCTGCATATGTTAAAATGTATTCTTATTATTAATAATATTTTTATCAATGTTTTTCTACACATTATTTCTTGAATTATGAATATTTTTTTAACATTCTTTTTATGTCCTGGAAATATCTTGCTAGCGTCTGCCAATGTCAGCTGATGCTCTGAGATTCGATGTTGTGCATGACATCCCCCTCCACTAGATGGCAGCAGTGAATTTGACCTTTTCCTTCACAGTCACGGGGACTCGTACAGCAGCCTGTAACTTTGTCATTAACATATGAGATGCAATGTATTTGGATGGGTTTAATGCTACTAGATAGAGCCTTACAAATTAAATATATTTAAATGTCTTCAAACTGACACATGACAACATCTCAAAAAAGTCTTATCTTTTGAGGTTGGGCCAAAAAAAAAAAAACATGCTATATTAATTTGTACATCTGAACAGAGATTACCTAAACCATATGATGAACTGAGCAGATCTGCCAGAGACCCAGAGAAGAAGCAGGCCACCCACAGTCTTCGCTCACCGCTCTGTCTTTTCGTCCGTCCTCATCACCTCAGGCAGCATTCCTTTGTCCCCCCGGGGATCTCCGCTGAAGAAGGCCAAAATCATTCACAAAACACAGATACTACACCATATGCTACCTTCATTTGCCTCTGCGGAGATCAGAAGGGAGCATTAAAAGCAGAAAATTAAAACCAGTGACAGACACATGGGCAAGACGCACATAAGTTTGTCATCACTGCACGCTGCAGAGTTGGGAGGTGAACGAGTGCAAGAGCAGGGAAGTCCAGGGCAGATGTTCATACACAATGATGATACAGATTATTTTTCAGTCACCTGTTGTGTGAGGCTCCAACAGATGGATTGAATTAAACACGAACGCTTGTCCCTTTAGCTGACAGGTGCAAAGTACACTCTATATTTAATGTTTGCACGTGCGCTCCACATGTGACAAAAGCCTAACAATGGGAGAAAGAAGCACTATCCAACATATTTTTTTTGTCTAACTTGTTTTGTTCATTGGCAGACCATCTTCAACTGATACTATTATTCTTACAGCCGCCATAGAGTCATACTGACAGAGACAACACTTTCATAGTTCTTAGCTGACAAAGTGAGTATTTAGTTATGCTGCTATGTACAGAAAGTATTCAGCTTTTCCTTGCTATGAGTGCAAACCTCAGCCTGTTTTATTTGGACCATTTAGTGGTAGAATAACACAGAATGATTACAACAGTGGAAAGAAAAGCACATTTTGTAACACTGATTTTTTTTTTTTACAACTAAGAAAAGAAAAATGCATATTCAGCCTAAACAATTTACAGAACCACCTTTTGTTGCTCTTTCCTCCTGTTATTCTTTTGCTCAAGTTCAGTCAGATTTGATATGAACTGTTAGTTTTTGAATTAGGAATTTGACTAGACCATCCTAACCCAAAAATACACTCTGTCTGTTTTAGCCTCTTCTGATTTGTTTTGTTTTGTTTTTTTCAGAATTATCCTCCATTTGCCTCCAACCACCTTCCCTTTAACTCGAACCAGAATTTTCTAATGTAGCAAGCAAAAATATTCCCACCTCATGATACTGCCATCACTGTGTTTTATGGTAACGACGATGAAGTGCAGAGAAGTTTTCTCCCACAGGCAAACAGTTTCTTATTGTTTTCTTCTGATAAAATCATGTTTTTCAAATCAAGTTTTGAGTTTTCCACAAGGCCTGTGACAATCCACAAACAGGACTTGTTAGTGAGTGTGACTCTGGCTTTCTGCTTGTTCTATAATGTTGATCCTTGATCTGTCTGCTGTGTCCATTTGTCTTTATTGTGATATTTGTTTGTTAATGTTCTCTAAGAAACTTCTAAGTCCTAAAAGAAAATGGCAAAAACTAGGACTAAATTACACACAGGAGGGCTTTTGTACTAAATAGGTGACTTTTTGAGCCACTGGAATTTAGTGAAATGCATTAGAGTAAAGGGAGTTGAGTACAATATACCTCCTATGTTCAGATTTTAAATTAAAAAAAATTACAGCCATGTGTATTTTTCCCTCCAGTGCCTTGTAATGGCCCAAGACAAGTTTAGGTATTAAATCATACTTTAGCAAGGCACCATAAAAATTGAGCTACAGCATGAAAATAAATGTGGATTAAAGAATATTGAAGAATGGCATACAGAAAAAAATAACCCTGTGAAGTCAACTAAGAATAAAATCATGAAGTCCTTTAAGTATTATGCACGGAAACACACAAAGGTTGAAATTACTTCTGAAAAAAGACCAAAAAAAAAATTTTTTTCCTCGACCTAAATGAGTCTAATGTGTTATCAAAATGTTTTGTGAGGTCGCCTAAGTGCTCTCCGCCTGGAGATGGAGGGCATGGATCATTTCCCGACTCTGGAAATTGAGTCAGAGTTAAATTGTCCTGCCCTGGCTTATTACTGGCTGAGAGGATCGCCCATCCCAGCAGCATAATTCCATCTGGGCTAAATATTTATACAGAGGGGGAACGACATCACTTATCCACAACTCATCCATTCAGTTCAGGGGAAACTACAAGCTGGGTGAAGTTTTAGAAATCCACTCTGTTCATCAGAAGAACATCACGCCTTTTTGCTGACGCTTTCTGATATTTGTTTTTTTGGAGAGACATTTATTTATTTATTTTTTTTACAAAAACGTCTTTTTCTTTAGACAGCTTAGACAATGAGGTGTTTGATATTTGCTTTGGCCGTGATTCTCTCTCACTGTCAGATTGGAAGGAATCCGGTTGATGGTGAGTGGTCTGTTTTTTTTCTTAACTTGTGAAAACATATTTTATAAAGTTAATCTGTCTTTCAGGTTAAAAGATATGCTTCTGTGAAAAACGGAAAACAATGTTATCAGAAGCTCGTATGTTAAAATCACCTCAAAGTCATTTTTTAGATTGTGCTAGATACAAACTATACAGAAAAAGAAGACAAAAACAAGAATAAAAAAAAATAGACTACACCTTTGACAGATTGAAAGTTATTTAATAATACGGAATATACATTTTACATGCAAAACAATTCATAATGCCAGTTTAAATGTTTGGGTTTTTCTTTTTACAACATGTCTCTTTATGAACTATTTCCAGCGGGGATGTGCTGGCTGCAGCACGGTCCAGACCACCGGTGTGACATGGTACTGATGAGAGAGGTGAGCAGAGAGGAGTGCTGTGATGGGGGTCGCCTGGACACTGCGTGGTCCAACACCAGCCTGCCGCTGAATGAAGTCAGCCTGCTGGGCTTCCTGGGTATCGTCTCCTGCAAACCATGCAGAGGTGAATAAATTATCCATGACACGTTAAATCTGTCACTAATTAAACAGAAAACTAAATATTTTTTCGTTTAACATAAATCATTAGAATTAATTGCTTCAGAAAACTGTGTTGAGAAAAATGTGAAGCGTCGTAATGAACCAAAAAGATACATTGAAATGTATGTATATATATATAAGTAAATAATGATTGCTAAAAATGAAATAAAATTAAAAATTGCAACTCTGGCAGCGTTAGATAAACTACACTGAATTTTAGTTAATAAAACACTCTTTTTGTGCTTTAAAATGCTTTTCTTTTAGTATTATAAAATTTTGGAAATTAGTTCCCGATGTGGCTCTTTAACAAAATGCAGACCTGGACGGCTCCAACTGTTCCCATAAACTACAAACGTTACTCTCATCAGCTCCAGCAAACTTGCTTTAGATTACGCATGCTTGTTTTAAATGTCAGTAATAAAGAATTCACCTGCAAATGTATAAAAGCACATGTGTGCATGTATATATACATAT
>CAEFZX010005720.1:0-116004 GCA_903066825.1 Alfaro cultratus | reverse complement strand
ATATATTTTAAAACCTTCAACGTCATAATTTGCTACTTATGTGTCGGTCTTGCACACAAAATCCCAACAAAGCATCTTGCAATGTAACATATCAAGAGGTAATTTACAAGCGATCATGTATATGTCTGCAAGTGGCCCACTTTTACCCCCCCTCCTCATTCTCCAGGTGTCCCCTGCTCAGCCAACAGGGGGACGGCGGCGGCGTGCGTCAGAGATGGATCCCGACGAGAGGAGGCAGCGTTTTCTGGAAAGAAACCGGGCGGCCGCTTCTCGCTGCAGACAAAAACGAAAGCTGTGGGTCAACTCCTTGGAGAAGAAGGCAGAAGATCTTGCCAACATGAACATCTCCCTAACAGTAAGCCATCAGCGGATTCTATGCTAAACATTTAAACATGCTTTGTGACTGGTCTGGGGATGACTGAATGAATGGTGAATATTTTGTGTTGCCATCAGAATGAAGTGACTCTGCTGAGGAATGAGGTGGCACAGCTGAAACAGCTCCTTCTAGCTCACAAAGACTGCCCTGTCACTGTCATGCAGAAGAAGGCAGCTTTCTTAGGTAACCATTCAAGATCATTAACTAACATGCCATCCTGTTTTATCATTCCTTTAGTCCGCTCTCATCCACCATCTCATCCATCTAATGTGTTATTTTTACTCGCTCACCTCTCTAAGGGTGAATGTTGCTCTGTCTGTCTATAGCTGCAGGAGGAGAGGAAGCCTCGAGGGAGGCTCCCACCGAACACATCGGCTCCCCAGCGGCGGTCATTCAGCACGTGCCGTCACCCGCCGCTGTGGCCTCAAGCCCAGGGCCCACCATAAATGGACTAAGCGTCCGAGCTGCAGAAGTGGTGGCCATGTCGGTGTTAGCCGGCATGGGCTCGGGCCAGCCTGGAGGGGTCGTCATCGCTCCGCAGTCACAGCCAACCCCGAGATGATGTGCAGGCTGACGGCAGCCAGAATGAACTCGAGTGACATTCAGAGGCCGCACCGGTGCAAAGCTTGGTGTGAAGAGGGAACCCGCCCTAACTCCGAAGATACCCCCTTTTCCCTCCTCAACATCCTACAGTAATCACACAAAGACATGGCGTGGTATCTCTGCCAACCCTCCTCCAACAGGCTCCCTTTTCAGAAACGCTTCATCACTCTGTGTATGTAAATATGAATTACATGTCGAACACTTACTCTGCAGGGTTCGGGGTCAGTTATGACAGAAATGGTTTTAGATCCAGAAGAAAAATATGAAATGGCTTTTTAACCATTTAGTTATTTTTATTTCGGCTTGGAAAGCAGCAACTGTCCAACTTCTTCCCACACTGGCTGTGATGAGGTTTGTTTCTTTCCATGCTAACAGTTTTACTGTAATATATCATGATTTGTTTTCTTTTTTAATTTGTAAAAAAAGAGTTTTGAACATCTGCATTTGTTCATATAACATTTTTAGTTACATCTAGGAAGAAGCTTATTGAACATGCCAATGTTTTTCTCAATAAATTTATCTCTAATGGAGTTATCAACATTAAATTACACCGGATGTGGGTAATATCCATCAATTTTTTTCTATCCAATTATTCTTGCAGGGTTGCTGGGAGGCTGGTGCCTATCTCCAGCAGTCATTTAGTAAGAAGCGGATGATCTTCAGTCCCTGTTGTTAACATAAATAATCCAAACATACAGAGAAATCAACATGAATAACTCCATAAATTAAGTTGCATGGAAATAAAGTAAAAAACTTAAAGAATAAGTGCTAAACGTAGAAATTTACTAAACTATATCCTACTTGGTAGAAAGGCTTTCATTGGTTGTGGCGGTTTCAACAGTGCACAGATCTTCAGTTCTTTCCATATACGTCAAGTTTCCTGTTTGGCAAGAAAGCTGACTCACCTCAGTGTAATCAAATCTACCAAAAAGAGTATAAATGAAATTAAGCTTAAGCATGCATTTTCTTCAGTAGTGGAGTCTTGTGCTGTGAGTATAATCAGCAAAGAGGCCAGGTTGGTTAATTTTTCCAAAATACATTTGATTTCATAACTAAATGTATGGATTAAGTTTTTTTGATTTCTTTGTTACCAACATCTGGTGGGAATTTTATGTCAGTACACCATTTAAAAATATAATCTACAGGTAAAAATGTTGACATGTTTAATGCTTATTTTCAGTTGTAGTAAAATCTTTCCAGAGTGCTGTGAATCCATTCTGGAAAGGTTTTCTCTTCTTTTGTTATTTTATCATCTGTCTTGTACTCTTTGTTTTATAAATGTTTGTCATTTTTTCAGTCAACTCTTTTAATAATGCGCTTAATGAAAGTTGGTTGAGTTCACAACAAAACAAATCGTAGACGTGAACACAGTTAATCCTGTGATTGTGTGCCCTTTGTTTTATTAATATGTAACCCATTTAGAATGGATGTCATGATATTAGTCAATTGTATCAACCCCTACTGACTGCATGGATTACTCAAGGCTGAAGAATACCACTATTTGTATGTAGCCCATTATACTCTCACTGTTTTGTAACATCGATCTGTAAATGTGAAAACTGGCCCGGTTCTGTTAGGATTCCATCATTGGCCCCTGAAAACTTTGGGCTTATTAGAATACTTTTAATTGATAATCAAAAGTAACAGGTTTTAAACCCTTTACCCAAACATTTCAGTTGAGTAAAGAGTAGTGCAATATATTTTTCTATTGAATATCAATGTTCTTGCTTTGAGCGGACGTGCGTAGTCCAGCTGCTGACAGGGTTTGCTCTATTTCAGTCAAACGCTACAGTTACGAGGTGACCAAAGGAAATGTGAAGAAGATTACTGAGTGAATGGACTGTTAATCAGTGTACATGTTAGAGTTACAAATGGTCTGATTGGGAGCTTTTTACCATAAAACTAGTGCTATTACATTATGAACCAGATTAATTATACATGCACGGTGCTTCTTTTGACTTTCTTTTGCAGCTTTTTAATATATGACATTGTTTTTCCATGACTATCGACTATCATCTTATTTTTTTTCCCTTGTTGCTGTTTTTATGACATGTTTTAGGCTTCTTGTTTTCTGTGGGAATGTTAAGGTGTTCTCCATGTGATTGTATGCACCCTTTTGGTTAGAGATTTTTTATTTTTCTCTTAGTGTTTTACTACATTGGGTGGGAAGGGGGCATGTTGAAAATATCTGTGTGGAGTAAGTTTGTTCAATACTCAGGCCTCAAGATGGGAAATAACTTGTGTATAGTCTCAGCTAATTAATAAGTTGTCTTGGACAAGCGATGAAATAAATTAATGTATAACAAAAGGTAAATATGTTTGGTTTTTTTTTACCTGTCTGGAATCTTAGCTCTTAATATTGTTTTAAATAATTAGGTGTCAAATACGCTATGTATGTATTCAAAATTCAAGATTTTTCCTGTCTTTTAATTTTAGATTTCTATATTGCAGGTGTATACCTCTTTGTGATCCCACTTTAGGAACAGGATAAAAGTGTCAGCACTATAGTACATTCAAAAGAGCTATCTAAGCTCATCAGAAATAAGATTGTAGCATCTTATAAGTCTGGTAACATGAAGAGATCTCAAAAGGAATTTAATTCCTTGATTTCCCCTGATGAAAACTATTCTACAAGTAGACATTTCCAGGTTTGGTTGTCCAAGCAATTTCACTTTGAGAGCAGACTGCAAGATGCTAAAAGAAATCCTCAAATGTCATCACTGAACCCAGAGCAAGCTCTTCCTACTGTTAATATAAAAGCAGATTCAACTAAAAACATGCAGGGCAGGGGTAGTTTAGGTCCAGGGTTGCAAACCACTGCACAAGGTGTCTTACATTTTCTTCAGGTAGAAAAAAAAGTGGATATCTTCTGTTAAATGAATAAGATAAGAAAACCCTTTGGTGTTCAGGTGTAAATAAGCATTTTCTTTTCCAGAGATAAATAAAAATTAGATACTAATTTATTATGTTATCATTTATCATAATAAATTTTATATAAGAATTTTGATTTAATGTTAAATTCAAAATACATTCCAATTCATAATGTTTATGAATTGGAAACAATTCATAAACACAATACTGTGTTTTATTATTGAGATTATTATTTTTACTATCTCATTTTTAATAATGAGTGTCAATAAATATAAATATATTTTAAAAATATCATTATAGTGTTACTGTGTGCAGCTTAGATCAAAATCACACTCATATAATAAATGAGTATGTTTTCAAGTGTATTTGTAGAGCCATGCAGGCGACACGGTAAATAACAAATAGTTCTTATCGTCACTTTTATCGTTACAACAAGAGTATTACAAACTATTGTGATGAAAATTGAAGTCCATATCGCCCCGATGCTAGGCTGCCATTTTCCACGTGGGGTGAGTCAGGTGAGGCTGAAGAAGCTTGTCTCACTTCCAGCTGCTAACAGCAGAGGGCGCACCGAGTCCACTTCCTGCCTCCACAGGGTCCCATCATCCCGGGTCACGTGACTAACGGACTCCTCTCTGCCGACTTGTTCCCATCTCCCACAGTCATGGCGGTGTCGGGGAGTCGCGGAGATGGAGTAAACAGCACCGCTACCGCGTCTTGATTGTTTATTCCCCCCCCCCAGCTCCCTCTTAAAGCCTCTCGCCGGATAGACACCTGCTGCCCTTCGAGCTCATCAGATCCACCCAGCTGGGCTGCGGAGCCTCCGAAGATGACCGACCGCGGCGTTGATCTGTCGGCTCTGCCGAAAGAGGTCAGGGACCAGCTGGCGGAGCTGGACCTGGAGCTGTCCGAAGGTAGGCTGGATGTTCCTGCAGCCGGTTCAGGAGCTTTAGATGCTGTAGATTTGGTGGAAACTGGAGATTTATGTGCAGATTTGTGTTCTTTCTGGGTCTGACAGGGTCTCTGTGTCAGCTGGTTGAGTTCCAGCTACTGCAGTGGGTCGAGTCACGAACATAGCAAAATGTAAACACACACTGACCCCCTTTTAAAACATGAAATCCCTGCCATTTGTACTGCTACACGTAGGGATTATCATTTATAGTTTGTGTTTTTTAAATGTTTTTTTATGAGACATCTGCAGTGAATTCTTGATTTTAATCCGCATTATCATCCTGTAGTTAGTCCATATTGGTGAATTGAGCATCCATCCACTCCTGTTGTTGAATGTGGGTCAGGTTTGTCATTCCAGAGGCCCTGTGCATGCAGTGGATAGTGATGGTGCTGTGGCCCATCCAGCATCCATCTCTGTTGCTCTGAAAGCTTTAACTCTGATCTGCAGCACATAATGAAGGCTCATTTGCTTAAAAAACATTACTGTAGGAATAGAGAATATGGATCTGGATGTTATGCAAGTCTCCTCATCACGCTGTGAATCACTAGGCAGAAACTTGATTTGTGCCGTGCAGTTCTCTGGTGCCTGGAGGAGGATGAGTAATGTTAAGCTTCACATAGAGCCACACAAGAAGAGGTATGTGCCACTAATGATGTCTTAGCTGCAACACAGAGCCTCATGTATACATTTAGCTGTCCTGTCTGTCAGAGCACAGGTAAAACTTGAGACGGGAACCTTGGTGGAGAAAAAACTCTTGTCATTTTGTTCATAGGTTGCGAAAACCACAAGCTCTTTCTTGAAAAACATCTCTTAATAGTTCCGGTAATCTTCTAAAGTATTGTTTTGTACCAACTTTGACAGAAACAATTGTCGTCAAGCAATTTCGATTGCTGCCTGTGAGTCTTTTGAATTGATTTGATGTTTTATTTCAGCCACATTAAACCGTTTTAGACCAAAGCACAATATCCCATGAGCTGACCATATGCATTCAAAATCAGGCATGAAAAATGGCCTATGGTCCATGTTTAAGCCATCACTACCAAAATCAGTAAGGATTCCATTTTCCTCATAACTACATTGTTGTATACTTTGTCTGGCCATCACTAAGTCTAACAAATCAAGAACCACACTCAAAATTAATCTTAAAAAGGGAGAAGTTTGGAATTGGAAGAATATGGTATGTATTTAAATAAGCGTACCTAGGTCAAATGTATTGTCCCACCGGTCACTATTGTGACCATCAACATGTTTACACATCCTGCTCACACACCAAAACAAGTTTTGTAAATGCAAAGGTGAATATCATAACTAGACACTTTAAAGATGATGTGCACCAAAAATCTTTGTCGTATGTTTATTTAAACATACATTGATAGACTCTACTTTGGGAGGTTTGTGGCAGTCTTCCTCTCGCTAAGGTGCAACCAAGATACAGTACAGACCAAAAGTTTGGACACACCCTTCTCATTCAAAGGGTTTTCTTTATTTTCATGACTATGAAAATTGTAGATTAGATTGTAGAAAAACCTGACAGGGCACACCTGTGAAGTGCAAACCATTTCAGGTGACTATCTCTTGAAGCTCATCAAGAGAATGCAGAGTGTGTGCAAAGTAGTAATCACAGCAAAAGGTTGCTACTTTGACAAAACTAGAATATAAGGCGTATTTTCAGTTGTTTTACTCTTTTTTGTTTAGTACATATTTTCACATGTGTTAATTCATAGTTTAATGCCTTCAGTGTGAATCTACAATGTCAATAGTCATGAAAATAAAGGAAAGTCATTGAATGAAAAGGTGTGTCCAAACGTTTGGTCTGCACTGTATAAACAGCTCTAGTCATGTGATAATTTACTCTAAACATGTGATGCTGCATCAGTATTATCTAAACACTCTAAACTTTCAATATTTGCTGAACATTAACTGAAAATTTAATCAGTAAGCTGTTTGGAGTCCTTGAAAGTGAAATACATTTCTTGGTCGCTATTGTGACTGGTGGGTTTAAATGGGTTAAATCATTGACTTGCTGCACCACTTAAATGAGCTTGAGCTAAACCTAAACCTTTCAGGTTCTGAAATGTTTTGTTGTTTTAAGACCAGATGTAAATATTTAGTTTTTCTCTTGAAAGTTCACAGGATATTTCCCCCAAAAGTCTTGAACATCGTCTCCGTGTTGTTTTTGGCGAATGGGAGAGGGCTACTTGTGTTCAGCTGTGCTTTTGGCCTTGAAACCCATGTATGCCATGTTTTCCCACATCTCTTTGTTATTGTCAGATCATAAATACTAAACCAAAGCGAGGCATGTAGTTCTTTAGATGCAGTTCTGGAGTCTTTGTGGCTCCCTGGATGTGTGGTTGATGCTCTTTTGGGAGTAGTGTTTGTAGGGCGACCTCTCCTGGGAAAGTTCACAACAGTTCAGTGTTTTTTCCACTTTTGGATAATGGCTCTCATTGTGGTTCACTGGAGTTGAAAAGCCTTAGAAATGGGTTTCTAATCCTTTCCAGAATGATAGATGTCAGTGACCCTTTCTCATCTATTCTTGATTTTCTTTAGATCTGTGTCTAAATGGCATGATGCGTTTTAGATCTTTGGGCCAACCTCATGTTGTCAGACAGGTTCTGTCAGTCTTCAGAGTGGATAGCGAAAAAAAAAGTCATAGTTCATTTCTTATTTTATAATTTAACAAGTGGGATGATTACCTTTTTGCGTAGTGTGAGGTAAATTTGTTTTGCTTTATTCCCTTAATAGATGGAATTACCATTCAGTTTTTTTTATTTACTCACTTTGTCTTTGATATTAAAATTAGTTCAATAATCTAAGTAACTTAAGTGAAAAGGCTGTTATTTTTAAATAAGTTATCAAAGTAAATACATTTCTTGGATTCAGTGTCAAGTCAAAGTTTCTGGGAAAGCTCCACAGCTAATAGTGTATTCAGGCTGTTGTCTGTTTTAGTCTTTTGAGTGAAGCTGTGTGGTAAGGTGACACCTCATATCCCTCGTCTCAGAGGGCCACGCTGTCGTTTGAAACATTAGATCAAACGTGATGAAAAGCTCCTGCTTCCCAGATGCTTCTTTTTCTTCTTCTGTATCTACACCTTCTAGTGTCATGAAGCTTTCTCGCCGTCTGTCCAACGTCCACTCAGGCTGTAAACGGCCGACAGCAACAAGGCGAGAAGCAGCTGGACACCCAGCGAGCCTGAAACTTTGCCATGGATATCTTTTACATGACAACAATTCCCCTCATTGTTGTCCCCGTAGATGGGATTCCCCCTAGCAACAAGCATAGGAAAATGTGCATCAGCATCTTTTATGTCCTGTCTGAAAACACATAGGGCTGCAGTTTGATGTGCATTTGCTTCTGTGCATGTTAGTGGCGATGGTCGCAACTAAGAGAGGAAACAGAGCAACTCCACCTACTTTAACTTCCATGACTGGAAGGACACAAAGAAAACCTTTGACGGGGTAAAGGTCTTAGTGACTGAGCTGGACTGGAATGTAGAGCACTAAACCACAACAGTTTAAGCTGCTCTGAACGAGGGTACAAGTGTCCAGTGCTTATTCCCTGCACTATGGGGATTATGTGTTAGACCAGGTTGTTGTTTTTCACACGGCCGGACTCATGTAGCTATTTAAGCTCCGTTTAGAAGGTCTTCATGCAATGGGACATCCGCCACAACCCTGTGACTTCACATGTGTCTCCCAGAGCATCTTAATAACAACCCTCATTGTTTTTTTATGTATTTTTTTTATGTGATTGAGCTACTGAAAGTAGTTCATAATATATGGTGTTAAGGAGCTGTTTCCACATTCACCGGCTACTTCCTGCTCAGCTGCCGGATGTCTGCAGCTTCTCCGGAGTCATTTCTTGGCTCCTTCTCTTATTGATGGGTTCCTTGCCTTCCCTGTCAGTTTAGATTAATGGCCATGTCTTTGTAGATTTGCAGCTATGTGATACTCTGTCTGGCTTCACATAATGGATTGAACAGACCTCAGTGAGATGCATAAAGCTTGGGCTATTGTTTTACAACCAAACCCTGGATTAAGGCTGAGTTAAAAATGCCTGTAGCCACCGTTACATTGCTTCATTATTTTAGCACCATTTGCTGCTAAAGATGTGTATTTCTGCCCAGTCAGGACTCATCTATCACTTCTATTATCAGTGGGCTCAAACATCAAATTAGATGGAGATTATTGAACCTGACACTCCAAAATGGCAGTTCCTACGCTAATGAGTGACGTCATGGTGGTTGCCTCCATTTTGCATTCATGGAGGCAACCACCATGAGGACACTGGTAGAAGAGCAGGAAAAAGCTAACAATGCCAGTGCGGTAGGTGTCAAGGAAGTGCTACCATGCAGAGTAGACAGATATGGATATAAATAGAACAAGAGATCAGATGAACTTATTCATGTGTGGAAAGGAAAATGTTATGATCAATCAGAACATCAAACGTCACTCCAGACCAAGCGAGAAACAGATTATTCTGTTGTGATTTCTTCCACTGGGAAATTTGAGGATGCTAATGTTAACTTGAGATAGACCACACACTAACGTAAAACTCATCAATTCAAGTGGACACATGCAGTCTGAGTGTGCTGCTCTACCACTCCTTCAAACTTTCTAGATTGTGGTGCATAAAACCAAAGCATCTGATGCTTAAGACTTTAAGGTTTAAGAATATGCTTCCCAATTGGTCAAAGATTCCCAGTGACAGCACAAAGGCTGTATCTGATATTAGATAACTACTCAAAGCACAATTGTAGGTTGCAAAAAGTATTTTAGTCAGCTCTTTGACCTGTCTGATAATCTTGATCTTGCAGAAAATCATTTAAATTTAATCCACACAGATCTAGTTGAAATTAGATTAGTTGTCTGGAAATGAAGTTAATTGAAGGTTATTGAGATCAGCTAACACTAGAAGTGAGAATGAGTGGAAAGATCTTTGCCTTTAGTCTGAGGTTTCCTAAAGGCTACCAACTAGACAAACACAATACATCCAAGTTATAAAGTGAATTGCTGTGGAAAAATATGGAACCAAGGCCACTGATAAAATCTACAAATTCTGATATTAATCCCAGACTACTGGAACCCCTCTGCCTTGTAGGACAAATCAGTTGAATCTGACATGTTCCTTCACAAAATCTGCATTCAGTCAAAATTCTGAGATTAATCTCAGAAAATAATTTTAAGATAAATTTAGAATTCTTTTTTTCCCTCTGCGGCTCTAAACCTGTAGAAAAAGAATTAGCCTTCTTCAAGATTTCTTTTATATCTTGACTGAAAATGTATGGTTCACATAATCAAACAAAAGTTAATGTGAGACAACTTTGTATTTAATGGGTTTTTTCAATGTAAAGCCAATAAATACAAAAAACTGTTCGGAAACCATCAAAATGTACTTTGCCGTGGAGGATGTAAGAGTTGTTTTAATTCAGCCACAAGTGTGACTGGGTTGTTTAAGACTATGGCAAAGCATCTTCATTAGATTTATGTCCAGACTTTGACTAGACCACACCACAACCTTCATTTTTATTTTTTTTTTATTTTTTTACCTCCTTTGTGAGTCGTCTTTGGGAAGGTTCATCATGTTTTCTTTGTGTAGTTCATGACCCTCACTTTAGTTCACTGAAGTCTCACAAGTTTAGAAATTGTTGTGTGATCTTTTCCATTATAAGTATCAGATAAGTTTTTTCTTAGTTGATGATTTGTTTCCTTTTGAGATTTTTAAGCCTACTTCCTGATGCCAGGCAGGAAGTAGGCTCTATTGGAGTGATTTTAAAGAACTTGCAGAAACCAACCCTGGATATGGCAAAAAAAATAAAATAAAATTCATCATAACTTGAAAACTGCCTTCTGTACTTATTAAGAATATATGGTTCTTCTATACTGGAAACTTTTAAATGTGATTAAAAAACAAAAACATAAAGAAGCCTTTACGATTCAGATACTTTTTTGCAGCGCTGTTGATGCTTTAAGCCAAGTGGAAACTCACTCCAGTGCCAGTGATCCATGCCATCTGCACTGTCCCACTCCACATATGTGCATGGTGCTATAAATGTGTCCCGTAAACAAACAGTTTGGTAAGCTTTGCAGCTACTTGAGTAGTTTTTCTCGGTTTCATAATTCGATCATCTCTTCAGCTCTTGCTGCAAAGGATCAATAATGTCTGGTGGATTTCTGGAGACCATCTATCTCTTGTCTTTGTCCATGTCTGCAGCCTGTTCCATACAGTGGGAGAGGGAGAGAAATGAGAGATTATAGTCCTGCCTGCATCTCTCAATCTAGGTCACAGAGCATCAGGGGGCAACAAGCCTAGCTCATTTAGCCTGTGAGTCACATTAGGCTGAAACTGCTGCTGGGGATCTCTGCCTCTCACACGCCCAACAATAACTGCTTCCTGTCAGGTTTTCTTTTTACCCCCGCTGATGTGTTGCATGAGATCATCTCTTTATAACAAAAAGTTATATGATCAGGCTGTTGGTTTAGAGTCCGAAACCCACCATGCGTTAGTCAGCTCTTTGACCTGTCTGATAATCTTGATCTTGCAGAAAATCATTTAAATTTAATCCACACAGATCTAGTTGAAATTAGATTAGTTGTCTGGAAATGAAGTTAATTGAAGGTTATTGAGATCAGTCAGCACTAGAAGTGATAATGGGTGGAAAGATCTTTGCCTTTAGTCTGAGGTTTCCTAAAGGCTACCAACTAGACAAACACAATACATCCAAGTTACAACCGTTCCTGTGACTGAAATGTGTGCAGCAGTGACTATGTGGCAGACTTAATATATTTTAGTTTCCATGAATACAACTAGGGTTGCACTGTTGGCAAATTTAAAAAGTCTGATCTCCTAAGGGTTTTTGCTTTTACTTTTTCACTTTTAGACAGTTCAGTTGTACCGATTTTGATGCTGATTCTTTTAAAATATTTGTCTGAAATGTCACTAACTACATGATTCCCTGCTGGCCAAAAACAACACAAACACTCTCCCCATATTTGCTGTAAAATATCTTGAGAATCCTCAAGACTTTTAGTGAAATATTCTGATTCGACTGAAGTGGAACCTGTTGGAAGGTGTGCCATCCCATTACATCCGGCACAAACTAACACAGTAAAAACAGTATCATGCCAATAATCTAACATCAGAGTGCTACTGTGAAAGGCTGGGATTTAGGAGGAGGTTAAGTTGATGTAACCAATAAAACCATCAGTTCTCTAGCATAAAGGAGAATATCAAGCCATCAGTTTTTGACCTTAAATTTAAGGGCCCTCGGATTATGCAGCAAAAGAACAATCCAAAGCACACCAGAAAATCCACCAGAAAAAAATAGTTCTGGAATGGCCCGAAGTCTGGGATTAAGTCCAAATGAGATGCTGTGGTGTGACCTTAAACAAACCTTCCAATGTGGCTGCATTAATACCAATTTGTGAAGAAGACAAAGTCATAATTCTTCTGCAGCAATGTTGAAGACCGACTGAAAAGTTACCACAAAGGCTTGAATGCAGTGTTGCCCAACCAGTTATTATGTTTAGGGGGCAATTACTTTTTCACTGCAGAGGCAGATTGGTTTGGATTTTTTTTCTTAATAAATGTGATCATAATTTGAAAACAACTTTTAGTGTTTGCTCTGGTTATTTTGCTCTGAGATTGAAGTACATTTCATGATTTGAAACATTTAATATTAACAAAATGATATTGGAAAAAAAATAGCTTTCCATGGGAAGGAAAATAGATTTTTTCTGGAAATGACCGAACATTTTACATTTGAAATATAATGTCATCGTGATAAAGGAACAGTCAAACATTTGTTGTAATGCCACTTACTAAAAACGTGAGGTGGTCAAAAACATAATCAGAAGTCCTGCAAGAATAAAATCATTTATGCTATACATTTATAGTAGATTATTTAGGGAAGGGAAATTTTGAAAATATTGTCTTCCTTTCTTAAAACCCATCGAATAACACTGACTGTGTGTTCATAAAGTGCGAGTTGCACTGCTTTTTGATGGATTTGTTTTTTGAGTGTGCAAACTCCATTGACGGAAAAAAACTGATTTTAGTTGTTAAGTGTTTCAGAGGAACAGCCCTCTGATTTCCAACCTTCCAGCCTGGACTCGACCAAACATGATGAAAGAAAAAGTTCTGGCACTGATCATGTCACCGTAAAACATAATAGCTTCATTTTTTTTAATATTAAGCCTTTAATTCGGCCAGGAACACAGACAAACACTGTTAAAAATGAAGCTCTTTTCTGAAACGACTGAATAATTTAGAGGAGACTCCGGTGCACACCTTCACAGAGAGCTGCGCAGTCAGCTGGGGAGCTGAATCCTGAATCATCTTCTTCATGTTCTCATGGAGCCTCACATGGGCTTTAAACTGTTGTGCCTTTCAGGCTGCTTTTTACGCCGTCCCATTATCATTATTACAACTCTATGATTCATTGTTTGGCTTTGGCTGGTGAAAATGGCAAAAGCTAAAAGAAATAATTCAAGGTTGTTGGTGGTTATTGCATAAAGAGCGTTAAGTGGTTCATAGGTCAGTGTGTGTTCACTCAATTATTTAACAGAAGAAGGACTCAGCCTGCAATGCAGACCAGTGAGTGCTCTGTCATTTAATCTAGGTTTCCTTCTTGTGTACATGCTACTTTCTCCTTTATGATAAACCAGCCTGTAAATACTGTTTCTGTATGGGATGCAACTATGATCCACTCATAGGCTGATTCATTTTATTTTCATGAGAGAACAAAGAAATTGTCAGAACTGTGGATTACTACTGGAAATGCAGCAGGTATCAGTTTTGGCATCATTTTAAGACTTCTGACTAAGTTGTGGCTAAATTGATTCAACCAAAAAGTATCATTACCTTATCAGCTTCCTCCTGATTACTAGAATCAGCATTTCTTTATTTCTCTGTGATCATTTTTAGTTGTCACCCCATGTTATCACCACTTCTTCCTTCATGTCGACCAGGTTGTTGCTAACACAACCCTCGTGCTGCCCCCATATGTGCACTTCCACATACTGCTCTGCCCTTTCCATAAACTATTCCAGATTAAAATAATCATATGTTGCAGCAAAAAAAAAAAAAAAACTGCTCCAAGCTGTAAAAGCTATTATACATGAAACGTGAGAACTGTTTCCTTCAGATAGTCGGACAATACATTGAGGAGATTCTCATCCAGCCATAACTCATGAAACTAGACTTGCTCCTAGTTCCTGCCCACAGCATCACCATCCACTACGACTCTTTGAAGGTACTTGGATGATGCGAGCTATGACAACATTTCATTTGCCCTTGGGACAAATAAAATATTTTTGAATTGAAATATTGAGTAACAGTCTATGTAGCAGCAGATGCCAGTAAATGCTAAAGTGTGCATCAGATGTGTCAGTCCCTGCTTCTTCCTGCTTTTTTATCACAAAGAGAAAACTATGCATCCGGACGCAGGACGGGGACATCAAATACGTACCTGCACTTATTTGCCTTTTATCTTTGTGACCCTTGTTATTACTTCTTCTGGGCCTCTCGGGACTGTGTGTGTGTGTGTGTTGATGTCATTAGTCCCATGAGGGATGAGTTTAATGAATGTGTGGAGGAAAACATGATTCTCTTTGTTGCCCGTGTTGGCCACACCCAGCTTCCTATTCCACAGGAGGAGAATGATTGGAGACCGTTTTCACCCTGCTGGGCTTGTAATACTAGTTTTGGTCTGGATCGACAAAAGTACAGATGTGTCTTCTCTTTCAGTAAAATAATCCACTGTGACAGAATATACACAGAGGTCTCATTATACGTGAGATAATTTTGTTTTCCTTTGGTGTGTCTCTGCAGCTCCAACCTTCTACAACAGAAAAAAAAGAATGCATGTTGAAATTACTAGCAGCTTTTCAAACGTCTCTTCAAATATAACCTGTCGGGAGCAATCTGATCAAAGAGAACAGCTGTGTGATCTGTGGAAAACATTTTATTGCAAGAAACTATTTTGTGTGCTTAAAGTGGAAGAAAATGGTTGCAGGGTTTAATTTGAGTTCGCTCACAGCTTCTTTGAGTAGCTGCATAAGCCTAATTGTCAGTCACACAGCGTATTAGTGTTGACATACTTGTGGTCTTGTACCAACATGCACAAGTTCACGAGCACAGGCGCAAGAAAGAGCAAGAGAACCCTCTGAACTGCTCCACATTGCAATCATACACAAGCGTACAGGCAATGTAAAAAAAAACAAAAAAACATTTGTGTGCTGCCAGTAAATAAGAAATATGGCATTAAATACAGTTTCTCTGATTTTTCTCTTTATAGGTATATATTTGAGTAAAATGAACATTGTTCTTTATTCTATGAACTGCTGACAACATGTCTCTGAAATTCCAAGCAAAAATGTATTATTTATTTGCAGAAAATGCAAAGTGGTCAAAATAACAAAAAAGATTCAGTGCTTCCAGACCTCAAATAATGAAAACAAAACCATTGCTTGAACTCAGGAAGAGTTCAGAAATCAATATTTGGTGCAAGAACCAGGAGGTTTTCAATGGGGTTCAGTGCAGTGTACTCTTCAGGTGTATATTGTGTTGTGCAAAAAATTAACTGCATTCTCATAACGGACCCTACAAGACCTCATAATACTCATAGTTATTGCTCGCATCATCAGGATTGTCCTAAATATTACAGTTGTTGCTTGAATCTACAGGAAAATGGTTTTGAGCAGTGAAGAACCCATTTCATTTAAATTGTTCTGAGTTAAAACCCAAACATTGTTGTTGTTTAAATGGTAAATGGACTGCAATTGGATAGTGCTTTATCAAGTCCAAGGACTCCACAATAACAAAGTGACTGAGACAGATGGAGTGGGGGGTTAATTGGCAGCCCCCCTGTTACAGGACAAACCCCTTCCACCTGAGCCACTGTTGCCCCTTAAAAACATGCAGAGTATTTACCATATTCTTGATGCTCATGCAGGATATGTGTGTCCGGTCACTGGTGCCTGTACGTGATGAGTTGGATTAGATAAGAACAAAAATGAAGCCTCTGGGAGGTCTCAGAAGATGTTTATTCTGCAGATAAAACCGCGCCAGCTCTTTGGACCTCAGGACCTTCGCTTTGCTGAATAAACAACAATCCTGTTGAAAATTACCGACTTGAACTCAATCAACAAAGGCAGGAGGGGCACGGTGCCAGCTCCTATCACTGGCTCTTGATGGTGGAGTCAGCACACAGCATCACAAAGATTGGACCAGACTTTGTAGATTTAAAGTCATATTCTGTATAGTTTGTTTGATTTTAACAAGTAGGTGTTGACATAAATTTAGGTTGTTTTCTTGCGAGGCCAATTGAGTGTAAAGTGATGGGGGTGGGAAGCAGAGAGAGAGAGAGAGAGAGAAAGAGAATGAAGATGTGCAGCCAATTACTATTCAGCCTGAGAGGCCGTGGGGCAGAAGGAGAGCGAGCAGCAGAGCCGCAGCTCAAATATTCCCGACAACAGAAAGTTGCAGAGCGTTTGGGCCGGAGAGGATGGACGACTTTGATGTTTTGCATCGTTCTTGCTGTGCAGCCAGGACAAGCGGCGGCTGTCTCGTGCAAAGGTCGACTGAAATCAGTTGATCGTGGTGTCCGGCGCTGGGACAGACATGACTGGGTCACTGTGGGAAAGTGTGGTAACAAGTGAGGCCCTTTTCTCCCCTCATGGGGCAGCTGTGGTTTGACCCCTGGTAACCTGCAAATTGGGAGCATACAAGTACTGGTTCATATTTGTGTTTGTGTGATGCACATTTTGCAAATGCAAATATTTAAGATGGTGATTATTATCCACCAGTTTCTCCAATTCCCTCCCCCCCAACATATCCGGTGATGGTAATAGTTTAACTCTCTCCTCTCTAACTGCTGGAAAATGATCCAGATGGAGGAGCGATTACTTTGGGTTTCAGTTAATGCACGCTGATCCCTCCCCCATCCATCTCTTCCTCTCTCTCTGCATTTCTGCAGAGAAATTGCCTGTTCACATAAGCTAAAAATAAATCATGTGACTGAGCGCAGCCAACTGTACTGTTCATGCATTACTTATGGAAGTGTTTGCCTTTCTTCTGTATTTCTTCCTCAAAAAAAGAAGCTCCCCTGCCTCTGACTTGGTATTTTTGTCGGAGCGAGCTCCCAGGCGATGTCCTTACAAACATGAGCTTTCTTGCTTATTCCCACTGTCTGTGGTTTTTCCTCTGCCATGTGCCAAATATTTAAGCAAGGCCATCTGATCTGCGATGATAAACCACTGAGATAAAGGCACTGAGCTCGTAAATAACACTAATCTTTCAAAAACAAACATCTGACCGCGGTAACCAAACCTCAGTTTTTACTTTCCAGCATGTAAAATTACTTGAGCATATATATATATACAAAAATAAATAAAAGTGCTGATTTTACTCACAACAGTAAGACCAGTTGAATTTTGCATGTGTATTATTAATGTGTCAATAATCCATCAACATTTTCCCAGAAGTGTCATTGTGATCATTTTTCTTAAACAACCTCCCGTGTTTATATTTTTCGCAGTTTTAACTCATCAGCCTCAAAGCTCTTCCAGATGCATGTAGCTGCCTTGCTCCATGCTTTTCTTCCGGCACCAGAACCTCCAGAACAAAACTGGAGTCTCTGACCTGGATTCATCCTTTCCAGCTGCTGTCCCAAAAGATCCGGGACTCAGAAAGTTCATACATTGCACAAACATTTTATGCAAAAGATGCTTTTTTAGATTCAATTGTCTCAAAAAAGGTGAAAATAATAATAAGTGATACATTTGGATTCAGTGTTTTTCAGGAACTTTTATCGTCACTGCTAGCTCCGTGTCTAGTGAAAACACCCACTGAATGCTAATCAAAATGTGACTAGCTGATTAAAACAGTCAATCATAGTGTACACAAAGTGATGAAGCATGTCTGTTTATCACTGTAAGGTGCAGAAAACCTTTTTTTTCTCCAAAGAGTTTTTGCAGTGCTAGTGGCTCGTATTTTTTTTGTGACAGTAGGCAGACAGGAAAGAGGGTGAGGGTTGCTGGGACCGGGAGTCGAGCCCGTGACACCCGCGTCAGGGACTAGGGCCTCCAGGTGTGGGGTGTGCTAACCCCCTGCGCCTCTGCAGCACGCCCCAGCAGAAAACTTTTTAATTGGTCCAAGTCTTAATAATTGTCGAGCAAAGCTCTGTTTCAGGAACCAAGTTTATAATTTGTTAACAGAAAGTTAACAGGTCTTCACCTTATTGAGGAAGGGATTATATTCAGTTAAACTAGGAACAAACAGAAATGAATGATCCATCCCTGATGGTTTTTTCTGGAAAAGTGGGAATAGGCTCCACAGATTGATTTCTTGTACCGGTACATGTGAAAATCTGGCAGCTTTACCCACATGAAGGATTAGCATCAAGACTGCATGGCCCCTGTCACGGCTTTGCTTGCCTGCTTCCTGGTTAAGGTTAAAGTCAGGGCAATGAATTAGTATCGGTCCACCTCTGTCTGTACACTTTCTCCTTATTGCCACCATGTTTTATTCTATGCTCTCGTCATCTTCTTTTCATCTTCCACCTTCTCATCCGCTGTCGTCACTTCTCTCTGAGTCTCTGAATCACCCTGTCCCTAGCCCACGCTTCCGTCTCCGTCCTCATTTAGTCCTGTTTTGTTTTTCCCTTCATTGAGGCTCATCTTTGACGCCCACAGCTATCTCTAGAGATCAATGCAACACTGTGCGCACCCATCTGTTTTCACCCTCCTGCCTACTGGTTTCCAACGTGGGTATTTTTCCCTGTCGCTCTGTCCTTTCTTGATCACAGATGGCTTC
The DNA here is from genome assembly GCA_903066825.1 of Alfaro cultratus. Taxonomy (NCBI): domain Eukaryota; kingdom Metazoa; phylum Chordata; class Actinopteri; order Cyprinodontiformes; family Poeciliidae; genus Alfaro; species Alfaro cultratus. Next base: position 97,387 of record CAEFZX010005720.1, on the reverse strand, counting down.
TTTCGAAATCAGAAGGAGTCACTGTTAATTCATGCAATCATTGGCGGAGAATGTTGATAACTTCGTCTTTTATTTTGTCAGCCGCAATCGGTGGATAAGTTGTTGTTTGTGTGTTTTTCTGCAAATTAAAATTTGAGTAACATTTTTGTTTCACAGGTGACATCACTCAGAAGGGCTACGAGAAGAAGAGGACTAAACTCCTGGCTCCCTACATAATCCAAACTCCAGGTAAGATCAGATCACCTCTTAGTTTCTGAGAACAGACACAGACTCTTAACATCTACTGGATATCTGGACCGCTTACCTTATTGCTAAGGTCTCTACCACAGAGAAATACATTTCAGCCTGTTGTGTTGGGTGGTTTTACTGTTGTGGTCGTCCTGCATTTGTCCAGATGTTTTCCTGAAGCCATATAATGCAAAAAATACCCCCACAAAAAAGATACTTCCTGAAAATTAAATACATTTTAATCAAATCAAGAGGTTGATGTGCCATAAGATACAAACATCAAATTTCTGAGACAGCCTTTTATTTATTTGAGCAGCCTCTAAATATAAAAATGATCAGAAAGCCCATTTTCTTATGACTTCCAAGTAGAAAAGTGTTGGATATTGCCAGAACTAGAGACGCTCCAATCTACAGTATATCCAAATTCCCCAGTTTCCCTTTTAAATTGCCTCACTTCTCTGCACACTTCTACTGAAGGTAGGAAACTGACCTTTCTTGCCTCAGTGACAACCTCCACACTAAAGAGTTTTATTATTAGTGCCACCTATTCACACTTCAGGCTTACTATGTCCAGAAATTGTATTGAATGAGGCCAGCGGGCTGAAAACGAACCCATTTCTGAGGGCTTCTTTAGTTATAACTGGGCTGTTTTGAAGCTATTTTGTCCAAAAAGGTGAGCTCACAGTCTGGAACTTCTCATGTGCATTATCAAGTTAAAGTAGTGAAGGTCTTTGTATTTTTCAGGGTGATAACTGACCTTTCAGTCTCTCAGAACACAAAGGTTCTGCTCACATGAAAAAGTACAGATGTTCTTGTTTATATGGGATATTTTTCGCACTAAAAGAGGTTTATTGTTTTTGTTTGACAGTGGCGCCCCCTCAGAATGATGCACAGCCCCCTGCTCCCAGTTCATCCAGGCACGCCCCTGCTCCGGCCCCCGCCAACTCATCCCGGTACCGTGAACGCCGCTCTCGCCGGACGCATCGTAATGGAGGAACCAGGGATGACCGCTACAGATCAGGTCAGGAAACAGTCTCACTGATATTTAACTTGCTTCTCAAACTTCGAGCACCTTTGATGAGCCTCCATCAGCCGGTCTTGATGAGTGAGCCGTTCTTTAAAATCACACTCTGGGCTGTCTCAAAGGGACCAATTAGACAGGAGTTTATTAGAAGCGTGTTTGTTTATGGGAGTGTGAGGAGATTAGAGAAAAAGTCAGCAGCGGAGGGCTGCAGTTGGGGAACCCCTTTGTGAGGGCCCCCACTCTCAGCAATATGATGTCACTGGCTGGATGTGTGTGATGGTACTTAGTGAAAAGCCAACACTGATCTTGATGGAGAAACCTGATGGTGGAGAGTCTGAGCAGTCAAGGTGAAAGGTCACCGAAACCACATGGAGAATACTGCTAGTGTTCATTTGGACATCCTGCTTATTGTCTCCTTCTGCTCTGCTCTTGTGGGAATCACAATAGCGCTCCAGCAGGCTCGCTAAGAAGCCATATGAACCAGAGCCTGTCTGTTATACCGAGTTACTGAGGAAGCAAATGTTTAAAAACAACTCAGGAAAACAGAGGCAGAAATCAGAGCTAAATCAAAAATTCAAGAGCGACTCAGATAGAACCAACTCTAAATGTGCCGAGCCAACATTTCACATGCAGCAAGAGCCAGCAAAACTGGACACCACTACAGCATTCAACAGGAACGATGTGGATTGAATTCAAATAGCTCTCCTCTAGTCATGCCAGCCACTGAAAACTGTTTAACTACAGCAACAGTCACTGCATTCAGGGGATGAAGCTGGAATTGAACCCACAACTTTGTGAATGCATTATTATTATTATTATTATTATTATTATTATTATTATTATTATTATTAAAATATATGTTTTTACATTGTTTTTGGTTTTATATAAATAATATTAGTAATAGTAATGTCACCATAAAGCAGTGGTGTTCACGCTTTTTGCCATGCAGGCCAGAAGTTAAAAATATTCTATTTTTGCTTGCTCCACAATGAACTCAAAATGCAATATTTCACTGGAACCACAGAGCAGCTCAATATTTGTAAACCTGTAAATTGTGCTGCAGTCGGTAGCACGTTTGCCTGGCGTTCAAATCCCGGCCTGAAAAGAAAGCTAAATGTTCGGGTTGCAAAAGACGAATACTTTGTGTTGCACCATTCTCTGTTTTGAAAAACATTTAATTTGTCTGTGAATATCTGACAAATAAGGTAGCTAAAATACCTTATCTACGTGTCAGCCTGCATTAGTAACCTGCGCTAGTGAGCCACATTTGTCTAGTATTGTAGTCCCACAAAAGCGCTACAAGAGCTCCACTCTTCTTTTTTTCAGAAATTTAACTTAACTTCACCTTTGTTATTAGTTTGTGTCATTTTATTTTTTATTATCAAAAAGACCTGCTGTTTTTCAAAGCCTCAAAATGTTTTTTTCTGCATCCATACATGCAAGCCTTCCATGTTCTATTTTTAGATCAGCTGCTCCACAGTTTCCCACTCAGGGACCACAGTTTGCACTTTAGCTTCAAGGGTGACAACAATGCACTGCCTGTTCAAATTATAATAAGAAAAGTAATTCAACTGTTTTTTTTTCATCAGGAAATGATCCCAGTTTTTGTTTCCTCAATATTTACACATTTGACTGCAGCTTTTGGGCTTCTTTATTTATGAATAGTGAATAATTCAACGGTGATTCCAATTCCTTATTTAAGTATTTTTTTGAGCCACATCCAGAGAAGCCCAAGTGCAAGACCTGCTGCTGACTGATAAGGGTGGGGAGCTGGAAGAGAGAAGAATAAGAAAACAGCACAAACCTGTGGAGTCATCTGAAATGTCAGCAGCAGTGGATCTATACAGAGTCACTGGAGGGAAACAAGATGCAGCAAGAGTCGCTGTGAGAGCCAACTCACTTCTGCTCAATGTGCATTTCATTTAAATCAATAACCCTTTACTATATATATTTTAAAACTGTGTTCAAATGTTTCAGTGATGAAGTTATGCTATTTTCTTGGACTGATAAAAAGTGAACTTGGTAATGGTTGGATGTTAATGACTGTAATATTTTACTATTTGTACTAGTTTTTACAGATTAGCAGTTGTAATTAGTAACGCTCCTATAAAGATTTTCTTCTCCAATACTGATTTGAGTCATTAAAACCAGGAATTTACTAACACAAAGTCCTAATGAGATGCTTTGCAGCTTTAAAATGTGGTAAAATGACACACATTTCATGGGTATTACCTAGTTAACATCAGAAATCAGAATAGTGTCCCACTTAGCTCAGTTATTTTGATGACGCTGCAGTCTCTCCTATCTGTTTTTTGAATAACCTGCTTTCTCCCTTGAAAAAGAGGCTTTTAATCTCAATTCGATCTTTCTGCTTAAATCAGGGTTAAAAAAATGTAGCTCCAACACAGGATTAGCTGGTTTAAGTAAGAACTACAATGATCTGTAGCGTCACTCAAACGCTGGTAAAACGTTTTTACTTCTGAAACTGTTTTGTTTCAGAAGTTACATCAGAACCAACAAATAAAGATAACCTTTATTATCTTCTGGCTGCTTCTGCTGCCAGTGTTGGTTTTTTTGTGTGTGGAATTTTGATAAAGTACAATGCTAATGTTAGCAGGTTTAATCTCTGTTTTGATATGACTCTTTGATGAATTGACTTGTGACATATCTCAAAACTTACACACATTGAAATGTTACAATGCTTCATAAATGTAGAATTTTGTTTTGCAGGTTATATTGCAGGTTATAAAATTCAGTAAGTAATTTTTCAACTGCTCTATGCGCTTAGGTAGTGGATCGGCACATACATACTTGTAATTTTGACACAGGAAGTGTGCAACTTAAAAAATGCAACTGTCGGGTAAATAAGTTAAATAAATAAATAACTTCAGTCAAAGCAGTCCAGTTTGAGATTTTCTGTCACGGCTGCACAATTCATGAAAATGGATTTGTCATAGCAATGTCAGCATGTGCAATATTGCAGTTTCATAGAATTGCTCAGATCAAAATATTTAATAGACTATAATACTTGTATATTTGGCCTGATAAAAAGATGTTGCTATCTTTTATTCTGACCCTGATACAGATTTTACTGATTAATGTCTTAAAACTTAAGACTAATGGTGCTTATATTGTGATAAATGGATGGAAAAGAATTAGAAGTGAGGATATGTGGATTAATTGGAGTTGATGTCATCATTCTAGTATTCAAAATGATATCCAATGTCATGTGTACAACCATATTTCTGTGCAGAACTTTCAAAGTTTTATGTATTCATAATAAACAGACATAAAAAGGACTGTGAGAGGAATTAAATCCAGTAAAGTTCCATCAAGAAGTAACAACTTCTGTTTGTGCCACTGTGACACGCACCGCAAACAAAGCAGAACGTTTGTGCACATCCACTTTAATATGTAGAAATTTTACTTCTCTATAGAAGTTGTGCAGTTGAGTTCAGATAGGTGATTTTTGTTTAGTCTAATCAAGACCTTGAACCCAAACAACCTGAACAACAGAAAACTATGATATAAAACATAACTTTATAAGCTGTAAAGCCGGGCCTTCTTCAGACATTTCAGCACTTAAGCAACTTGACTCCTGCTGGGCTTACAGTAAACACACTGTTTATCTTCCTACACTTCAATAGGTATGGCCTATAAACATTATTACCAGTTCCACATTATTACTCTTATTATTAAGCTTCAAGTGTAAATGAAAGATCGAACCTCAAACTTGTAACAAATAAAACAAAGTTAAGGCAAAGAATTCCCTGTTTTGTTTCACCACTTTCATTTAAAGTGCTACAGATGTACCATATCGGGCTTGTATTGTACCGCTGGATTCAGCTGTCAGTGTAGCTTGGACGTGTAGTTAAAGACATGCCCAGCTTCTAAACGCCACACTGTCTCTGTGAAACACCGTCATCCTTCAGGACACGTCGGAGGAGTCACCCTCTCCTGACGCTCCTGTGTCAGGGGGAAAAAATGCCCATTATGAGGAAGGATAATTTAGCCCACAGTAATCTGTTCATCAGAGTGCCATTTACGTAATTATAGTCCCCGTTGCTGCTGTGCAGTGGGCTGCTCTTGATTTATTTTTATCTCTTGATGTTCAAACAATTTCACTGAAGTAATAAATGTGTTTTCTCTCAGTGTATAATTCTCTTGCACATGTTGTGCTGCATGGTTTGAGCGTGCTCCCGGTCACGTGGTCCCATTTAATGCGCCTCTGGGTGTCATCGAGTGAACAGCATCTCTGTATTTATTGCTGTGTGCATTTTGTCTGTGTAGGCTTGCGAGTGGGCTAATACACTGTTTTATTCTCTCCTCATGGCTTCATTCTTCGTCGAGAAAACATTTTCATCACTTCTTTCTCAGATTTTAGCAGTATCATGCCAAATAAAAAGCTAAAATGTTCTAGCTAAGAAACACTGAAGCATCCATCTGTCCAACCAACCATTGAAATGGTATTGAGTCTTTATCTCCAATATGTGTTGATAATAAAGTAATCCTTCTCATTAAGTCTAGATGGATTTAATCTTGTAAGATTATTGAATTGAGTTTGCTTGCGAGATCTAACTAGAAAAAGAAAATCTTCTACAGTATGTCCCAATGATAAAAGTTTTTTTTTTATTGTGTTTACACCTTATGAATCTAGAAGTCCCAAGTTTTAGCAAGTTGGCCTGCAAAGGCCACAGGCTTTTGATAGCAAAACTTTAGGTCCATTTAAGCTGATTTTTTTCATTTTTTTCTTTGGTTTTCTTGTTGTCTGGTTGTTTTTGCCTCAGAACTGGAGTATATCGGACTCAAGGTGTGTACCTTTTCCTCTGCCTATGCAGATATCCATACAGAGGCTGTCCAAGCTGCACTGGCTAAAAACAAAGAGGAAAAAATGGCGCTTCCAATGCCAACCAAGCGGCGCTCCACTTATGTGCAGTCCCCCATTGAAACCCGCACACCACCAGGTAATGCCCAGAAGAAGTCTTTTATCTCTCTTTCAACACAGCTGTAAATTCAGACATCAACGTATTAAACTAAACATTATGCCGTGTTTTTTGTCTTTCACAGATTCCTCATCAGGGTCTGAAGATGAGACATCTGCACGCAGACAGACTTCAGCGGTCGCTCCTCAGCCTCAAGTCCATCCCAACCTGCAGAGCTCGGACTACTGGATGAACCGCTCCGCCCAGGGCTCCTCCACCTCATCCTCCGCGTCCTCCACGATGTCGCACGGTGAGGCCAAACCTCAGGCACAGAGCCAGCCTCAGCCTCAGTACAAGCCACAGTACCAGCCGCTGTATCAGCCTCACCATCAACCCCAGCAGCAACCTCAGCAACAACCTCAGCAACAACCTCACCGCCAGCCTCAGGAGCAGAGCCGCACTGCAGCCGTGACGGACATGCTGGCTCACAGTCGCATTGGTGAGGAAGAGTTTGATGAGATATTCATGGACACAAGTTGCCCTCGTAGTCAAAGTTTGCTAAGGACCCTACTTTGTAATAAATTGTGAATTTCTCTTTAAAAGTCGCTTTCCGTTTAATAAGCTAAGAAGGTGTTTTTCAGCTACATTACAACTTTATCAAACATTTTATTCACTACTACTGCTGTCTGTTGTCCTGATTGTGGAGTTATGATACATTTTGAATTTGAGGTCCAGTACTCCTCACAAGAGTACTGGATGTCTAAGTAATGCAAACTCTTTATTTTTCACTAGATTCTGAGTTTATTGGACATTTTGAGATCATCATTTTATTTTTCTCAATTTGGAAGCAGAAAGTATAAAGTTACCTGCTTTTGTAAACTACGACATCCTTGTAAACTGATTATTTTGTTGGCCTTTACTGAACTATAAGTGATACTCGGCATAACAGTAGGAACTATACTTTGGGCTTACTAGTAATGTTGCCTAATTAATAAATATGTTAAAAAATTAATAAATATGTTTAAAAAAGTAAGCTGCACCCTGAGGAACTCCACCACGGGCCTGTAGTGAGTCTTGTCAAGCTTTTACAAATACAATCAATAGCCACCAACTTCTGGATCATTAACATTCAAGTAGAATATTCACCATGCGTTCATTCTAATATCTGGTTAATTATTTTGTAGATCAATGCCCTTTTTTGCTTTTTTCACTATAATGTTTATTGTACATACACCTGCTGGTGAATAATTAAAAAAAGGAAAAAATATTCACCATGTTGGATATTTTGCAACATATGAATAGAGCTACAACCCTTTACAAATTTGTCAGGTACGTTGAGATTTTCCACAATTTGTCGCCTTAAAACCACCAACTTCAACATGTTTTTGTTTTTTTTAAGATTTCATGCAATCATGAATTTATGAAATAGTTCTCTGAGCATTATAACTTGCCAAATGAAGAATCTGTTAATAATTTATAGAAAGTAGAAAAATAATTTATTTCTGCACAGAGTGAAGGCTAATATCCATAGATCCATGTTCTGTACACTAGGAACTAGAGAATGTTGCGTTGAAGTCATTACAGTAAAGTCTTTTTTTTTTCTTTCTTTTTATAAAAAAAGGAATACCCCAGGGTTCAATACTTGGCCCAATGTAACTCTTTAAATTTTTATATATAACCAAATGATGCATCTGTTAATATTTTATGGAAAGTTCAGGAAATAAGTAAATCTCACCTTCAAATAACAAAATAACTCTAGTCTGGTACATGCACGTCTCTGGGGTTTGACAAAACATTTCACTGCATCTAGTCCTCATGCTTACTTTTTTGTGCTTATTTCTAGTGAAACTTGTTTGCACTTCATTTTCTTTTCAGCTCCTTCTGAGAACTCCGCCCCTCCTCCAGATGTGACGGCTGTGGCCCCCCCGTCCAGAGGCCCGCGGGTGGACCTGCCCTCCAACGCCGTCGTCCGAGGGATGAGCCGCGGGCACAGCCGCTCCAGCATGATGGAGACCGCTGATGGTAACAGCTTCGCCACGCAATGGCCAAACCTAAGCCTACTTATCTTTTTATTAACATTTGCCTATTTCTCTTTCATGAGAAAGGTGTTGATTTTCATCTCTTGTATCATATGCATCAGACTTAATCTTTTTTTTGTCTTTTTGATCCTTATTTGACTGGCTAACAGGGAGAGCTAATATGCAGAGTAAGGAAACTTCTCATAACCACAGCCTCTTATCTCCTGTTTCCTGGTGAACCCTCACTCTCCCTGTCATTTGTACTGGATGATCATAGTAGGGAATACAACAAACAATCCTCACGTGTGGCCCCGAGACTGAAAACCTTTCTCCCAGATCTCTCTGTGTTTTCCCAGTATTGATGACACCCACCTAGAGCTGCTGCTTTTCATTGCCCAACATCGAACTTAATGCTGATTAAAAGCCCAAACCCATTTTAAAACTTATGAAATGGAATGAAGAACAGCAGATGATAAGATTTTAAGACATTTGAACACATCCTGATGTATTGTAATGTTTGCTAGAGCTGTGAAATGTCACTTCTTCATTCTTCCGTGTTTCCACCTTTGCCCTCTTCGTAGGAGTTCCTGTGAGCAGCAGAGTTTCCACAAAGATCCAGCAGCTGCTAAACACTCTGAAGAGGCCTAAGAGACCCCCACTCAGTGAGTTCTTCACTGATGACTCTGAGGAGATCGTCCAAGGTATGCTGGCTCATAGAACTCATTGACCCTTACCCTGAAGTGGAGTTACAACTACTTTATTCATAAACATGAACACCATGTCATCTGGTTTCACATTAGTGGATAGTAAATGTAGTAATAATAAAATGTTATAATGCAATGTTATGTAATGTCATTCCCATTATTTATACACACTTTTTTGCATTGTTGGAGGTGTTTCAATGTTTGTGTTATTAGCAACAAAAAGGGAATTTTTTTAATGAAGTTCTTAAAATGCAACACTTTCACGTATTTCAGAAAACGTCTAATTGGAGTAATCAACCTTTACAGTTGTAATTGTAAGCATAATTGATCCCTATGATCCAAGCACTGAACCCTGAGGAACTCCATAAGTGAGTAGGAAGTGTCTAAGTCTTTATGGAAACTTCTACAAATATAATCTGCAGCCAGCAAATTCTAGATCAGTTCAGTGGAACAAATTTTTGTAAGATCATTAAATATGACGTATTCAAAGTACCGCCTCCTGGGTAGACATTTAAAAATGATTATTTACCTTTTTCCGCTTGGTTTGTTATGGCATAGAAACAATAAGTAAATATTGCTTCTCATCTGTTAGCACTAAATAAATTAATAAACTAACAGTCTTTTTGCTGTTCGCTCTTAAAATTAATTACATTACATAACATTATTAACTCTGTCTACTTATTTCTGGTCTGCACATAAAGTCCTTATTTTGTCTTCCTTTACTTAGTAGATGTAGCTTCAGAGCGGTGCATGTCTGATGACATCACATGTATCCTGTCTCTGCATGAATAAAGAAGATTATGGGTGTACACTAGGGACAGTATCTGCAAGCTGTAATGAATGCATTTGGCTTGACTTTGATGTCCTAGTAAAGAGAGTTATCCATCTGTAACTTACCCAAAAACCATCTGTGGTCTCTGCTCGTCACAGTGCCCCAGCCGGACCCCAATACTCCCAGGCCGGAGGGCCGTCAGATCATCCCGGTGAAAGGGGAGCCTCTGGGAGTGGTCAGCAACTGGCCACCAGCCCTGCAGGCGGCGTTAGCTCGCTGGGGGGCTACTCAGGGAAAGAGTCCCGCTCTCACTGCTCTGGACATCATGGGCAAACCTCTCTATACCCTGACTTATGGTGAGACACAAGATTCAAGTGTATGACCAAGGACTTAAGGTTTTTGGTGAAGACGGTGTGTTTATTATTATTATTATTATTACTATTATTATTATTATTATTATTATTATTTTATTTTTTAGTCTGCCTGAAAGTCTTACTGAAAATGTAAAGATGTGTTTTAACCGTGACATGAGGTTGCTTTGGCCGTGGTAACATGTTTCCTCCTCCCCACCTTCTGTGTGTTAGGGAAGCTGTGGAGTCGCAGTGTGAAGCTGGCGTACACACTCCTAAACAAGCTGGGCACCAAGAACGAGCAAATCCTCAAACCTGGAGACAAAGTGAGGCAGCAGGCACACAGAAAACAGAAGAGGATTATTAGGACAGGAAAATCTGCTGCAGACATTTTTTTAATACCTGTGAACCTCCAACATTAACTGAAGATTCAGTACCATTTTACCAACAAGCCACATCCTTAAAATCTAGTTACAAGTAACAGGAAAATGTACTTATCATATTTCCACTTGTTAGAAGGTATGATTTATTGTGCTCTGTTTAAACCTCTTACACTTTTTAGTATTTCATCATTAAAACAGTTTTTCTTGCAATTTATTGGGAATTTATGTGACAGACTAACAAAAAGAAGTGTATGATTGTAAAGTTGAAGGAAAAATTTTATTAAAATTGAATTCCTTCATATTTCATTTGTATTTAGTCCCATTTTCTCTGATGCCAAAGTAAAATCCAGTGATAGCAACTGTCTACAAATGTCCCTTAATTAGAGTCCTCTGGTATAAATTAAATCTGAGAAAAAAATACAGATATTGCAGGTGGTACTGTAGGATCTGTTGATATTGCTTCAAGTTGCTCCCCACTTTTTGTTTCTCTGTAAAACAAAATTAAGGATGAGAATAGTTTCTCAAGGGACTTCAGAGTTTCTCAAAGGACCCCACAGAGCTTTGCACAATCAATAGAAGTCGAGACATAAAGCAGTCCTAAAGAGAAAGTTACTGTCTCTGTAGGTGGCGCTGGTGTATCCAAACAGCGACCCAGGAATGTTCTGGGTGGCCTTCTACGGCTGCCTCCTTGCTGAAGTCATACCTGTACCCATTGAGGTACCGCTGTCTCGCAAGGTATGAAACCCTTCACAGCAACAGTATCATTTCGAGGCATATTTTGTGATTAACTTCACGCTGTGTTTTTAGGATGCAGGTATCAGCCAGGTAGGCTTCCTGCTCGGCAGCTGTGGAGTCGGTCTGGCTCTGACGAGCGAGATCTGCCTGAAAGGTCTGCCAAAGACTCCCACTGGTGAAATACTGCAATTCAAAGGTAAGGAAGGTGCCTGGAGTGGGCAAAAATGTGTCAGAGAAGAGTATGATGCATTTACTAGAAGATGTGCCTTAAAACAACGAGTTTTAACAATCAAAGGACCAGTAAAGTATTTTCAGCATCTCTCTGTTAAACTGAATGCCAAATGGTCCAAACTTTATTACCTAAAATTAATCTCTAATATGCTATGGCATTCAATTTGCAGTATTTAGGGCAGTCTTCCATAAAGAAATGAAAGAAACTAGTTTTAGCTGGGTTTTTTTTAACTGGTTCAGGCAAGTACTGATGATTACTTGGCTTCTGATGAACAATTTGTCTGAGAAACACAGGAATATACAACAGTTTAATGGTTTGTTTGATTAAAGCGGATTCTCATTTGAACCAAGTTAGAAAGAAGAGTGAACTAGCAGGGTCAGAGTAATGTTAGGGATATGCTTAGAATAAGTCTAGGCAGTTCAGTAATGCTCTATCTTGGTTTTGTGTGGTAAAAAATGTTAAATGTTCTGTATTTTGGTCCAGAGAACCTCGAAGCATTTTTTTATGGTGGTGCACTGCGTTGTATGGGCCATGCAGATTGAAATGAGGGTTTTGTTGGTGTTACTTCTTTCCGCGGATATTGAAGTGTCTTGTCAGCGAATAAATAACGATCTCCCCTGAAGCAACAACTCTTCAGTTTTATCCAATTTGACTGCCGTGTTTCTGTCTCAGCTAAATCAATTAAAGAGTGAGAGAGGCTTCAGGCGTCACATTATCACTGTTACTCTCCTAATAAAAACTAATACAAGATTTTAAACGTTACAATTTTTTGATTTCTTGAGCAGAAAAGTCAATCTCTAAACAATCAAGCCTGAAGCATGTTTTTATTATGTACTAGTCAACTCTCCTACTTACTACTTAATAAAACAGTAGTAGCTTAGTCTTGGTGGTTCCTACTTTAAACTGCCTGGAAATAAAATGGATGGTGCCTTTCTGGTGAAATCTCCAAATTATTTTAATCTAAATGTTTAATTTACAGTTTTCTGATGATACTCTTTGCCAGGTTGGCCTCGAATGAAGTGGGTGATAACAGACTCTAAATACCTGACCAAGCCATCCAAAGACTGGCAGCCGCACATCCCCACAGCTAACACTGATCCTGCATACATCGAGGTAACAGAGCTGGGCTCATTGACTCCCCTCCTGATTCTCATTTTAGCCTGAATGATCCATCTAATCCTATTGATAATTCATTTCAGCATGTTTAAGGACATGTTTACACCTTTCTGGTCACATTTTGCTCCCTCTGTGTGTAGTACAAGGCCAGTAAAGAGGGCACGGTGGTTGGGGTGGCCGTCTCTAAAGTGGCCATGCTGACCCACTGTCAAGCGCTGACCCAGGCCTGCAACTACTGCGAGGGTGAGTGGATTATTGGTGATGGCGTTATACAACAAATTGAACTGCAAAATGTTACAACCTTCTTTATGTTCCTGTTTAAAGGGGAAACTTTAGTGAATGTCCTGGACTTCAAAAAGGACATGGGCTTATGGCACGGTGTTCTCACTGTGAGTATTTTCCCTCTGAATAAATTCATGCAACGCAAGTTTAAGTGAAGTAACTTCTGAAAACATCCAGAGCCCCTTACAGAAGAGTCACCGTCACTGTTCCTGGCTTTATTGAAGAAAGAAAGACAGAAGCATTAAACCAGGGATATTTCTTCAGGAAAAAGACATAGACAAAACCAAGAGAGTAGACAAAGTTAATGGCATTATTATCTCTATCAATGGCTGCTTATAGTAAAAAAAAAAAACACAGCTAGACAGAAACACCAGGTCAGGAGTATTTTCTATGAGCTATAGCAGGATTAATTGCAAATAATGCAGAATTGGAGAATCGACGGGGCAAGTATTTGAGAGAGGGGACGTGGTCAGTGCATCCAGCAGCCTTAGCCTATAGCAGAAGAACTATAAAGATTTTTTTTTTACAAAACTAAAGCCACTCTTAGGAATAAGATTCATCAAGAACAGACAACTAATAGAAAGCCTACTCTTAAAGTTAGATTATGATCAGTGAAAGTTCAGCTTCCCTTTCTTCAGATCAAGAAACATCTGGAAAATATGATCAAACATAAAAGGAAAGTAATAAATTAAGCAATAAATCTAATTATAGCATTTTAACAGCTGACAATTATAACAGTTGAAACATCAAAATGCAAGAATGCTGCCTTGTAGGTTGCCTCCAGCTAAATGTTACTCTGTTTTTCTGGGGGGGGGGGTTTGTCCCAGGCTGTAATGAACAGGATACACACCATCAGTGTTCCCTATGCCGTAATGAAAGCTTGTCCTCTCTCCTGGGTGCAAAGGGTCCACATGAATAAAGGTAAATGACGTCAGTCTTTTGCTTTGAACCTTGTTGTTTAAAATCCTGTGTGACTTGGTGTGTTTCTCTTCCTGCTCTGCAGCTCGTGTAGCTTTGGTGAAGTGCCGTGATCTGCACTGGGCCATGATGGCTCATCGGGACCAGAGAGATGTCAGCCTGGCTTCACTACGAATGCTCATTGTTGCTGATGGTGCTAACCCCTGTGAGTAAATCTGAAACTCCTGGTTCTAAGCATGTCTGACGAAGTCTGGAGTTTATTTTAAGTTTTTTCCACGTCTGCATAAAAATGGAAAAAAAATCATTTGAAAAAATATTTGTTTCCATTTGTGTTTGTGCTTTAAAATGGACCAAAAACCTACTATAAATTATTTTTTGGCAAAATGTGGCATTTTGAAATCAAAATCTTTCAACATGCCTCATTTCAAACCCAAATGGATTTGATGTAACATTTCCTATCTGTTCTTTTCCAGGGTCTGTCTCTTCCTGTGATGCCTTCCTGAATCTTTTTCAGTCGCATGGGCTAAAGCCTGAAGTTATCTGCCCCTGTGCCGCCTCCCCTGAGGCCATGACAGTAGCTATCCGCAGGTACCTCACTGTTCCTTTGTTTTTGACATTGTTTTTGTGGACTTTAGGATAGAAAAAAAGAACCTGAACAGGATAGATACATTGCCTTATCATAATTTTAACCAAGCTCACTAAGCCTGGGGCCTATTAACGGACACTACAACTGAGGATATCAAGTGCTTTTAGTTTTCTCCATTTTCTACAGACTGTAGCAGTTCTGCTGATATGTCTGCTTTTCTAAAATCTAACTAGATTAATCATCCAATTATTGAGAGCAGACGTAACCTTTTAGGAGGAATATTTAAAAAAAGAGAGATTTCAGATTCTGAATTATAATGGTAGCTGCTGCAGTAAGAGACAAGAGTGTGAATAATGCATTTGTTTACCACCAGAGCCACAAAGCAACATAATAAATCTATCCAAAAACCCCAACATGGGCTGAAAGACACCACAACCTCAGTCAGTTTTCTGGAACTGCTACTGTAATGAAAATGCACACTTGTACATTGGCTGATAGTAAAAGTGGTAACCAAAGAGATGAGATGGATTTAATTACAAATATTTAATTGAATTTTCGCTTTCTTTAGGTCGGGAGTGCCAGGTGCACCCCTCCCCGCACGGGCCATCCTTTCCATGGGCGGCCTGAGTTATGGGGTCATCCGGGTCAACACCGAGGACAAGAACTCCGCCTTGACCGTACAAGATGTAGGACACGTCATGCCTGGGGGTGAGGACAGAGGGAAGCAAGAAAAGCAAGAAAAATAAATGTCATGTGGATTCAGATTTTAGAGGAAGCTGCAACAAAGCCACATCGAAATTTACTGGAATATAAACACATAAAAGTACCATCATGCTTTAGCCTGTCAGTCGGTGCCGTCTGGAAAGCCACTGCATGAAAATAATAGTTAGTCAGAAGAACGCACAGTGAGACATCAGTCATAAATTTTTATGTTTGGTTGCAACAAATCACTTTTCCGGCTCATGAATCCAAACAAAACAAAACAGGCATTAACCAGCTGGTTACAATAGATCATTTAAAAGAAAGGTATCTTAGACTGTAATGTTTTACAAATCCACAGTGGGAAGTGGGAACAAAATGAGACCAGAAAGCCTGTATGTACAACCTAAGCTATTGCAACTACCAGTGAACACTTATGGATGCATAACATCAATGCTCAGCAGATCTCACACTTAGTTTTAAACCCTCAATACAAACTGAACCGAATCATTTCTGCTTTTTAAAACTTTAGATGAGCTATTTTTGAGACACAGTGGTCCAGTGAGTTGGTTCATGATGCTAGAGAGATGGTACATGTTCATATTTTTGTAGAACTTTTAAGTTTTCTGGACGGTAGCAACATGCAGCAGCTAAAGTAAGCAGGTTCTCATTTATTCCAGGTTTTAGAAGCTATCTCAACAGCTTTTACTCACATGCAGTTGGTTCTGCTGCTTTTGTAACTCTATCAATTTGGAACAAGCCATCTGACATGTCATATTAGTACGGTCAAACAAATCCCGCACTTAACTGCAGAAGACATAGATTTAGCTGACATTTTTAGCTGATGTCCCTGACAGAAAGGCATCAGGATTATAGCCAGCATGTTCAGTGTCATTGTTTAAGGCATTCCAGTTATTTCATGGTTTCCTCTTTTGCACTTTCAGCTCTGATGTGTATAGTTAGACCAGACGGGCCTCCTCAGTTGTGTAAAACCGATGAGATAGGAGAGATAATAATCAACTCCCGTGCCGGAGGCACGATGTACTACGGCCTGCCTGGACTCACCAAGAACACTTTTGAGGTATGTGTGAGGGGGGAGATGATCCAACAGCCTGCTGTGTGTGTGCTGACAGGAAAGGAGAGTGGAGCTGTTTAATGTGGCTTTCTCTCTATAATTTGCTCAGGTGATACCAGTTAATGCTAATGGAGTTCCTATTGGCGAGATTCCATTTGTGCGGTCAGGACTCCTGGGGTTTGTTGGCCCAGTAAGTACAACTCATTATATCATCTCTGGCTCCCTCAACATGCAGGATACTGACTCAGCTTTTTGCCCCTCCTCCCACCTTCACAGGGCAGTTTGATCTTTGTTGTGGGGAAGATAGAAGGCTTACTGATGGTGAGCAGCCGTAGGCACAACGCTGACGACCTGGTGGCCACCGCTCTGGCTGTGGAGCCGGTTAAGACGGTGTACCGTGGAAGGTAGACATGCATGTTTCACCGTGTGTGACTGTTGATCGGTCTCTTTATCACTACTGACATCTAGTGGTTGAAAGCAAACATAGCATGTAGAAAAATGCAGTTGAACAGTTCAGTTCGTTGCAAACTTTTTCATGTCTCTTCACTTCATAACCACAGACTTTTTACTGGGATTGAATGTGAAGTATTGCCTAATTGTGAAGTGAAGAAAAAATAATGCATGATTAAAAAATTGAGAATAAATCTGATAAGTCTGACCTGTTTGTCTTCATTCCCCTGAATAAAATCCAGTGCAATTGTGTAGTCACCAACATATTGTTGACTGTACAAGTGTCAACAGTACTTGTGCAGCCAACAATATATTGTTGGCTGCACAAGTCAACAATATGTGTTGACTTGTGCAGTCAACACACATTGACTGCACAATATGTGCAGGCAATATGCACAATATGCATAAATCAATATGTTGGTTTATTTATGTAAGTTACTAAAGGGATATGGATACTTTTTCTATAGTCCTTCTATTTTCACTAGGCTGTCAAACTGTTTCTGAATTCTCTGAAAAGTCTTCACTATTTGTTCCTGTTTCTATTTCTCTGTCAGGATCGCGGTGTTTTCAGTCACCGTGTTTTATGATGAGAGGGTCGTAATTGTCGCAGAGCAAAGGCCAGACGCCAGCGAGGAGGACAGCTTCCAGTGGATGAGCAGAGTACTTCAGGTAAGCGAGAAACTTCTTAATTAATGTTTTCAAATGACCAACATTTGACCTGGTTTCCTGGCTTTCCCTCCAGGCTATCGACAGCATCCACCAGGTTGGCCTTTACTGTCTGGCTCTGGTCCCGGCCAACACCTTGCCCAAAACACCCCTCGGCGGTATCCACATCTCCGACACCAAGCAGTTCTTCTTGGATGGGAACTTGCACCCTTGCAACATCCTGATGTGCCCCCATACGTGTGTCACCAACCTGCCGAAGCCCCGCCAGAAGCAGCCGGGTGAGTCTGACATAAGAAGTACTCACTCATTATTATTGTCTCTCTATGTACTGTACGGTAATCTGTTGTGCCACTTTTTGTTGACTAAATTTGACAATAGATAGTGGCCAAAAAAAACAACCTAATAATAATATACACAAAACTTAAGTACACAAAGATTAGGATCAGCTTAAATACAACAATGAAAACATGTTAGAAATAACAAAAAAGGTATAAATGCACATTATGGTCAATAAATATCTGGTTCCTAACATATTGAAATCATAAAGTGCTAACGTGTGTAAATTGGAGTTGAAATGTTTTTTTTTTTGGTTTTGCCTTTATTTTGTTTGTTAAATGTAAATCCTGTTACAGTAACTGTGGTGGTATGAAAAGTAAATTAAGATGTATATTGTATTCACATGTCAATAAAAAACATCCAGGGTACTTGGTTGTAAGGTGCTGGTTGGCTTCTGTTTCTCCTGAATCATTAAGATGTCATTGTTTAGTACTTGATTTGTAGCAATGTTGATAGGATTTTCTTTTCCTCTATATTGACATTTGTATCTATTTGTGTTACTCTCCTGCTACATTAAAACAAGAACTTCATTTAGTCCCATCATCATAATTAACTGTGATTTAAAAAAAATCTTTTAAAGTTAGATCTGTGTTGGGTTTTTGATGCTTAACGATGTTTTCCTCTTTCGTAGTCGGTGTCGGTCCTGCATCCGTCATGGTGGGGAACCTGGTGGCGGGGAAGCGGATCGCCCAGGCTGTAGGGAGGGATCTCGGCCTGATCGAAGACCAGGATCTGGTCCGAAAGGTAGTTTGTCCTGAAGGACTTCAACCCACATGTCCAACCAAATGCTAGATCCTAATCTATTAAATTACTAACAGCATCTGCCGCTACATAAGCTGCAGGAATGATGAACACACAGATACATTTGATACTCAATATTGGTATTAGTTATAAAAGTGATGATTGGATACTATCCACTGCCACAATAGATTCAAAGGCTTGTTTTACAGAAAAATCTGGATTTTTCTTTCCTTCTGCTCTGTGTTTTGTTTTTTTTTGGATGTAGCTCTGTATGTGGCCCACTGTGATGGTAAGAACTGCAGTCCTCGCTGGCATGATTCCCCACACCTGTGTTTATTCTGGTCATGTGTTAACCTGTGCAGTGGTGCATGCTTGTTTGATTTTTTTATAATATATGCATCCTCTGATGTTCACTACCTCTCACACCCAAGTTGTTATAAGAGCTGTGTTGACTCAGAGCAGAGTTGGGTAGTAACTAGTTGCATTTACTTGAGTAACTTTTGGGAAAAAAATTACTTTTAGGAGTACTTTTACTCTGCTGGGCTTTTTATTTTTACTTAAATAATTTTATTATGAAGTATTACTACTCTTACATGAGTAAAATCTCTGAATACTCTACCTATTGTTCTTCACTGAATGGAGAACAAACTTTTTTTAAACTAAAAGCAAAGCAGATTTTGTCTGGAAAAGACAAAACATAAGTTTTATATTGAATGAAATTGATTTGGAAAAATTTTATTTCGTCTGATTTTATTTTTTGTAATTATGTTGTTTATGTGAATTATTTTTCATTTAGTTTCTTAAAATACCAACTTTTTTCACACAACCTTATATTTTGTTCTGTTTGATGATGTATTTTTTTATATTAAATGACTGATGTTTTCATCAGTTACTCAACACTTGTGTAATCTCTTTACCAAATACTTTCTACTTTTGCTTGAGTAATTTCTTGGAGGATACGTCTTACTCTTAGTTCAGTAAAATATTTTGAAGTGGTCCTGTTCTTACTTGAGTACAATTTTGGGGTTTTCTACCCACCTCTGACTCAAAGTGAGAGTTATACATTATGTTGGATGTTTATGTTTATGTTGGATTGTTTGTCTCTGAGCTGTGCAGCCTCTACGCACAACTTTATTTTTCTCCCATCAGAATTTGCCCCATGTAATTGTTTGCGCTTCTATAGATGTGCTGTTGTTCATTAGTTTTCTCACCAAATTGCAGCATCAGTATTTGACTGAAGCTCTTCAATGGAGGGCCCAGACTGACGCAGACCATGTTCTCTATGTTCTCCTTAATGCAAAGGTACAAAGTTACTCCTATCTGGTTTTTACAACACTGATTTCTGCATGGCTACATTATGTGTCTTTTTCTCCTCTTTTTTTGTCCTTTAGGGTGTGACAGTTGGGACAGCGACCTGCGTCCAGCTTCACAAGAGAGCAGAGAAGATAGCAGCTGCCCTTTCTGAGAAAAGCAGCATCAACACCGGAGAGAATGTGGTGCTTCTCTATCCTCCTGGCAAGTTGCCTCTGACTCTGTCTAAAGATGACTTATTATGAGACTTAAATGATTTACATTTTATATAACAATGCGGTCATCCTCCATGTTTTCCCCAGGGATCGATTTGATCGCGGCTTTCTATGGCTGTCTCTATGCTGGGTGTGTTCCAGTCAACGTCAGGCCTCCGCACCCTCAGAACCTGGCAGCAACTCTGCCGACTGTTCGGATGATCATTGATGTATGCCTGTTTAAAAATGTTTTCATCACTTTCCTTTTAAATAATCATGCTAACATTTATGCTGAGATATAATCACAAACTTGGAGATATTTAATTTATTTGGATATTTACAGTGCTTTGCAAAAAGAAAAGCATCCATGCTCTCCAGAGGGCATTAATAACGCCTGTACTGTCGACAAATTCTCCACAATTTCCAAAGCTTGGCCTCTTGTGTTTAAATCAAACACAAGATTCAAACACAATTTCTGAAGGCAATTAGTTGCTCTTGAGCTGAACATATGTCTATTCATATTTTAAATCACAAAAAACTTTCTTTCTAAGTGACAAATATGCCATATTTTGTGTTAGCTTGGTAAAATTGACCTTTGTGGTTGTAATGTAAAAAAAGAATTGTGGTTCAGTTCAAGTGGTACAGCTACGGGCTGTTTTAACTCATGTACAGATCATCGATATTCTTCATGTTTAACAGTTGAGTGACCTGATGAACACACATCTTGTTTGCAAAACAAATCTAAAGCAGTAGGAACATCAGCTGAACAATTCAACATCAGAAAGTGCGATCATGTTGCATGATTGGGTGTGTGGGTGTTTGTTCCTCATTTAAATTCTGCAGCAACCTCTGCTTTCCTTATGAATCATATCTGTGTTTTGTTGCCAGGTCAGCAAAGCTGCGTGCATCCTCACCACGCAGAACCTCATGAGGATCCTGCGTTCCAAAGAGGCTGCATCATCTGTTAACATCAAAACCTGGCCAACCATCATTGATACGGGTAATAAACCCACTGATTCAGTTCAATTTAAACATTTAGGGACAATTCATAACATGTCATCTCAAGGCACATGAGAAAGAAAAAGGTCAGTTCAATCCAATCATACATATATTCAAATTGATTCGAGTTAACAAACAATCCAGTAAAGTTCAGTTCATTATTAGAATTGGTTAGAGACATTTTCTATGTACTGAAACCAAGCAGATTTCATTGACTCAAAGCATTCACTCCTCCTGGATAGGAATGTTGCAACAGCAGATAGTTGCTCACATTGTGTGGTTGACTTTACAGTAATCCCTCTTATTAATCATGCATGTAGCGACAGTGGAGAGGAAAACTCCCCTTTTAACAGGAAGAAACTTCCAGCAGAACCTGACTCACTGTAACCCACCATCTAAAACATAAGACTAGAGGTTCAATAGATGGAGGAGACACACAAAAAATAATAGAAACACAGATTTAGGAGAACCTTCTGAAACATGTCACCTTCAAGCTTGTTTTTTCTTTTAGTTTCTAACGTTTATTTTTTCATTTCTCTGTACAACAAGATTCTCCAAAGATGAGTTATAAGAGATACATACTTATAAAATGTTATTTAGCAAAACATTATTTTGTACTTATTTCTTACTGTTCTACATGTATTTTCTTCCTTTTAAAAGCGTTGCCCTGTTCTTGTTTGCAGATGACCTCCCTCGCCGACGCCCTCCACAGATCTACAAACCTCCCACAGCAGAGATGATCGCTTATCTGGACTTCAGCGTCTCCACTACAGGCATGCTCACTGGCGTCAAGGTGAGAGATCCTGCTTCTCGCATGTCTCTAATGAAATTCATTTCTAAAATATAACAGTCAGATTATCATGATATAATGTTATTATCCCTATATGTGATGACTCTATCTCGACATAATCAAAATAAAACTGTTATCACGATTAGACAGGATTGAGATCTAATGTGAATTTTCTCATCTAGACAGCTATTTATGTGATTGTGACAAAAATAATGAAATGTTATCAGACAATCAGACACTAAAACTGTATAAAATCATTTGAATGTCTTGTCATCTTGAGATAATGATGCGATAAACACATTATCACAAAAAGAAAACTGAGACCTCACTTCTGAGTGATAAGATAAAGGGACAAAACCAGGTTAGTAATATTATTATCCTGAAAAAATGATACAATGACAACCTAGCGTCCACAAATTACTGAATATTTTGTCATCTCAAGATTATGATTAAGTGAAGCAACTTTTGCAGCAAAACAAAGTTGTTATCATCTTGTCTCGTTACAGCAGGCTAATAAAATTTCATTATGACAATGAAACCAGCGTGAGATCTTTTTTATCTCTACATAATAAGACAATCAAACGGTAATTGCACCAATAAACAAACTTGAGATCTTCTCATCTTTTCATGACCATATCAAATTTAAGATTTTGTCTTGACATGAAAATATAAAGAAACTGCCGGTATCAAAAAAACAGGCTTGAAGTTTTATTGTCTCAGATTAATGAAGTTACAAAACTCTACTTGGAAGCATATTTGAAAAGAAACCAGGAAATAACAATAGTAAAAACCTTTTCTGTGTATTCATCACAGATCTCTCATGCAGCAGTCAGTGCCCTTTGTCGCTCCATAAAGCTTCAGTGTGAGCTTTACTCTTCTCGCCAAATTGCCATCTGTCTGGATCCTTACTGTGGTCTGGGCTTCGTCTTGTGGTGCCTTGCGAGGTGCAGTAAGCCATCACTTTCTTTACGTTGTCTTTGTGTCTGCACTGCTTTTCCTCAAATCTTCATCTTTTTTTTTTTTTTTTTTACTTTAACCTTCAGTGTTTATTCTGGCCACCAGTCAATCCTTATCCCTCCCTTTGAGCTGGAGAGCAGCGTGTCTCTGTGGCTGAGCACTCTCAGTCAGTACCGCATTAGGGACACATTCTGCTCCTACTCCGTTATGGAGCTGTGCACTAAAGGACTGGGCACTCAGACTGACTTACTGAAGGTGAGGGCCTACACACACAATCAGGGTTTGTGGCAAACAAACTTGGATATGATTGTTGTGTCTGGTTGTGCTTAAGGCCCGCGGGGTGAACCTGTCGTGTGTGCGGAGCTGCGTCGTGATAGCAGAGGAGCGTCCTCGTCTCGCCCTCTCACAGTCCTTTTCCAAGCTGTTTAAGGACGTGGGACTGTCGTCCAGGGCTGTCAGCACTGCTTTTGGCTCCAGAGTTAACCTTGCTATCTGCCTGCAGGTAAACCAAACATCAGCACTTGTTCTGTCTTAGTTTGATTTGCATACTTTCTCTGGCCTGAACAATTGTAATAAAAAGAAATCAGGATTTGTAATATTTGTATTTTCATTGTTTAAAATATGCTAACCCAGGATGGGTTGGCACTGTTCCTTTGGCTCAAGCCAGTTGTCTGCCAGTTTCTTTATGTAGATTTTTTTGCAGACTTCTATATTTGCAGTAAAATAGTTCAGTATGGATTTTCAACATTAAAAATGTGAACCTGTCTGACCTTTTTTGCGTGCCAAAGGGAACCACAGGCCCTGATCCCTGCACGGTGTATGTGGACATGAAGTCTTTACGTCATGACAGGTAGGAGCACAGGAAGTTCATTTTTAACTAAAACAGCATGATTAAATAAACCACTCAAAGCTTTTAAGCATCAAAACTGAGCTTTGGGAATATAAAATAAGTTAGAAATGTAACTTTTTTTTTGCAAAAAGTTTTAAACTGTGATTCTATTTCTGTATTCTTATGAGCATAATGCATTTACACTGAGTTTTGAATAAAATATACAAAAAATAATGGTAAGGATCAAATTTATGATTGTTTTTCTCTTAAAAATATCTTTAAATTTGATGCAGTTAACCGTAGCAGCTCAAAACCTCTTTATCTAATAAGCTCTGTATTATCTATTCACAACATCCTTTAAAGGTTTTAGATTATTTTTATCTATTCCTGTTTATTATAAGACCTCAGGTACTTGACATTTTCATTCATATTTTAATTCCTTCTCTTTTTTAAAAACATGCCACATTTTTTTCTTTAAGTTGTTTACTACAACTTAAACGGGATGCAAATTGTGATTTTTATGTTGTGTCTTGGAAGTATTTAATATTCTTCTGTGATAAAGACATATCAGCATATGTTGGTGTAAAAGCTGTATCATGCAGCATTAATGGAGCCTCCACAGATAGGCGAGTTACTCATGCCATCTGTCTGAACTTCTCCAACACCATCGCGATTTTTAGATTCTCACATTTTGTTCTGGTAATGCGCCAGATGGTTCCTCGCCTCGTCAGTTCAAAAGATGCAGGAATTTCAAAATCTGATTCGTCTGAATACAGATCAGTTTTCCACTTCACCTCAGTCAACTTTACAGCTTGGTCCGGTTCAAGGTGTTCACTTCAGGTTTTTGAGATTTATTATTTGTTAGTAGCATAAAACCAGATTTACTTTTAATTAGCTGCCTTCACAAGGAGCGATTTTATTTTTTGTTCTATTTTTGATGCCAAAAGTGTCACAATCGCAACAATTAAATTCTAATAATTATTTATACATATCATTAAAAGAAATCTGTAGTTATTTACATGTCCACAATTTGTTAAATTAACAAATTAACTGAGGGCAGGTATATTAAGAGACATTATATCTTGCATGCAGTTTTCTAAATCCATTTAAAAAAGCGATGACTGGTAACTAATTACGTATTATTACATAATACTTATAAAACCTAATTTATTATAGTATTATATATTTACTCCATTTTCACAGCTCAGTTCCTGCAGCTCACCACAAAACACTTTAACCTGCCACCCTGGCTCGTCAAATAAATAAAAGACTCAACATCTGCACAATAAATCCACTACAGTGTCAGTGGGCTGGGCTTCCTCTGCAGACTCTTTTTCTACCGATTGTTGAATGTGGGCAGGTTTGACAAGCAGCAGCGACATCCACCGTTTAAAACAGAAAAGACAGTAAATGGCTTGCACCTCAAGCAAGGTTATAAAAGACAAAGGGTCGTTCTGCACATCTGAATTCTCTCGAGACATCTGGTGCAGGAATGCTTGTGTCAGTCCCTCCCACTGACACTGTTGTGGACTTAGCCTGCATTATATTTCTGTTGAGCAGACAAATAGGGTGCAATATGTGGTCTGCAATCGTAGCTTGATGATATTTTTGCTTAGTGTTCCGTTTAGGTTTAAGGCTCAGCATTTTATAAATGTGTGTCTGACTGTTTATGTTGTTGGGTATTTCAGAGTGAGGCTGGTGGAGAGAGGAGCACCTCAGAGTCTTCCTCTGATGGAGTCTGGCAAGGTGGGAAACGTAAAATGTACTCCACTGTTATAGACTAGTTTGTTAAATCCTCACACTAAAACATGTTGATGATATATTGTTGCCATTTCTTTAAGATCCTGCCAGGCGTCAGGGTGATCATTGTGAACCCAGAGACGAAAGGTCCACTCGGTGATTCTCATCTGGGGGAGGTAATGTGGCTGAAGTTGCTCGTTTGAGGCAACAGTGTGTTTGTACCAATATAAAGCACTCCAGGGTTGAACAAACACAATTTTTGTTTCTCTGCCTCAGATCTGGGTGAACAGCCCTCATAATGCCAGCGGTTACTACACCATCTATGGTGAGGAGAGTCTTCAGGCCGACCACTTCAACACCAAGCTCAGCTTTGGAGACCCGCACACTTTGTGGGCCAGAACTGGATACTTGGGATTCGTGAAGAGGACAGAGCTGCTGGATGCAAGTGGAGGTAAAGAGGCAGATCAAACTCAAACTAACTTAAAATAAGTTAGAGTGAAATTAGACAATTGGAGTTAGTAAGTTATTGCTGAAAATATTTGTGGATAATTGAATATGTTACAGGGCTTGTAAAAACAGGTCATCAGATGATGTAGGTATTTAAAAATGTATAAAAGACTAAATAAATTCCAGCACTTCTGGTGATAATGCTTACATTTTTACAAATTATTCCATGGAGATGTCACAACAAAGCTTATCAACAGCTATTGACAAAGCTTATTTGAAGAAAAATTATCTATAATTTTGAATTTTTTTACAAATAAAAATGCTCTTCCTTCCACTCTGCTCCTGTGTGCCACTTTGTGTTGGTCTTTCACATAAAATGCTGATAAGAAACTCATGACTGTGGGAAGGCTTTTGCAAGGCACTACACTATATTCCCTATAATTACAAAGAGATAAGTTCACTCCTACAGTAATTGAACAAAATTTTTCTTTGCATTCTGCAAACATTTCTTTGTGTCTCAGATCGGCATGACGCTCTATTTGTGGTTGGCTCACTGGACGAGACGCTAGAGTTACGAGGGTTACGCTACCACCCTACTGACATCGAAACATCGGTGTCACGAGCTCACCGGAGTATAGCTGAGAGGTGAGGGTGCCGCTGATGCTTTTCTAATCCTAAAAAGCTTCCCATTTGTGTTTCCAATTACATTGTGGCAATATCCTAGCTCATTCCAGGTGGTTCGACGTTACTCCTGTGCCTCTTTCTTTCTCTTTTGACCTCTCTTTCTCTGTGGGTTCTGTCATCATTTTTTTTGGGGGGCTTTACACCTCGCTGACGTAAATCTCTTTGCTCTCGTCCCTTGCAGTGCTGTGTTTACATGGACCAACCTGCTGGTGGTGGTGTCGGAGCTGTGCGGCTCGGAGCAGGACGCGCTGGACCTCGTTCCCCTCATCACAAACGTGGTGCTGGAGGAGCACCACCTCATTGTGGGCGTGGTGGTGATCGTCGACCCGGGCGTCATACCCATCAACTCTAGGGGAGAGAAGCAGCGCATGCACCTACGTGACTCGTTCCTCGCCGACCAGCTGGATCCCATCTATGTTGCATACAACATGTGAGGAGCTTGTGGCCATCTGGGTGTGCTCTCTGGATGCGTCTTCTGCAGCATCGCGCTAATGACCAGGCTCGATGGAGTGTGTGTGTATGTGAGTGTGTGTGTGTATATGGCGAGCAGAAAAGCATGAAGCACGTGTACAGACACGCAGCCATGTGTGACACCAGCATATCTACACCACTGCATGTCTGTGTTTGGGGTTGAACACTGTGTTTTTTCTATGAACATAAAATCATGCAGACAAGGCAGTTAACGTACACCGTGAGATGAAAAGCAAAGCAAAGTCTCTGATGCACTTTTTTTGTGTAGCAATGACAAAATAAGACAACAGGTCAATTTTGAGAACAAAAACTGTCGTCCTGTCTTGGTGAAAGTCTGTCCTCTTCATGTCCACACAGAGCTACTAATCTCAACACAGCTTGAAGTATTTTTGTACGTGCAACTTTCAAGCAAGCTCACCCACAAACGCATGTCCTGAGCCCCTTCATTTCATTTCTTAGCAACGTGGATAAGTGAGAGGACAAGCCATGAAGACAGACCTCTGTCTCAGCCAGTGTGCAAACTTAGAAATCTATTCCCCTACTTTTATCGAAACCAAATAGATAATCCCTGCTTTGATATATTTCCTGCCTTACGAAACTTCAGCCATACATTCCTATCTTAACTTTTAATAAAATTGCTATTAATGGCTTTCAGATTCTTCCTTAACCAGTGGAGCAAAAGTTCTGACAAATATCCAAAAGGGATGATAACAAAACAAGAGCCCATACTCTGTACTGTAACAAAAAAAGGGTCTCTTTGTATTTTCGATACTGTATGTCACTGTATAGATATTTTTATTTGTATAAATGTATAATTGTTTTGTTCACCTCTCTCAGCTGCTCCTTTCTGAATAAGTAACTGAGCTGGGAGGCTATAACAGTAGCAGGAAGAATACTGTAAATAGGATCTAACAGTTAAAAGTACTTTTATTTGGGGATATTAACTATATATGGGACGGGAAGATAAATAACTTTAAAT
This sequence comes from Alfaro cultratus, assembly GCA_903066825.1. Lineage (NCBI taxonomy): Eukaryota > Metazoa > Chordata > Actinopteri > Cyprinodontiformes > Poeciliidae > Alfaro > Alfaro cultratus. The sequence goes on along the minus strand of CAEFZX010005720.1, from coordinate 69,749 downwards.
CATTATGTATCGGTATGGATATAACATTGCACTTTTTGAAGAAAAAAATATCTATTTTATTATAACAATGAGGCATTATGAGCATATGGTTCAGGAGTACGTTATTCTGAGCAGAATAATCCATGTTTACTGGGAGGGCTATCACTGTTAATGCAGGAACTTTCCCCATTAGTGTCTGTAAGGAAGGCTGCAGAACTAATAATATGACTGTTTTCAGGCAGACGGGTTACTTAGTGGAAAAAAAATAAAAATAAAAAATGATGTCCACTTCTGTTCATCCCACATCCACGGCCACCATTCTGCCAAACAGGTACGAACCTCTCAGTTGTGTAAAACATTGTGGAGCGATAATAAATTCAAACTAGGTTCCTCTCAGCATTCAAAAGCTCAAACTTTTTTTTTTTTATGTGTTGGTGTTTGTGCAACTTTTTGTATATAATTACTTTGAATTCTCAAAGCAATGTTGTTTGTACTGTAACAGGCAGAAAGTTGTCAACATGTGTCATAAATTATTTTCTGTATCGAGTCACTGGAATATTTAAGCACTTGTGAATGCAGCTGCAGGCTGAGCCACATGCAAGGCGCCTTCCAGAGGAAAATAAAAACACCTGACAGAGATGAGCATAAAAATACTGCATCTCGTCAAAATGTTCTGTTCAGAAGTTTACATCCACTCATGGTGAGTGTGAGCATCATGTTAATTTGGGGTTTGTTAAGTGATTGTACCACAAACAGCTTTAGTGACTTAATAAGCCAGAACTGAGTGCGCAAGTATGAACTTTCCCTTAACTACACAGGATCAAAGTAAAAAGATAAGCTTATATATACTCATACAGCCCCAGTATTTGATCTGGTGTCCTTTGCAAACTTACAAGAAAAATCTATAAAAATGCAAACTTGTGCATCTGTGTTTGTTTTGTATAATCATTTAACCCCAAAAAGAGAACAGCTGAGATTGAATTATTTCTAAAAATTTATACACAAGATAAGTGTATGTAAACGTTTGACCAGCAATCATGTGCTTTCCTTGTGATTTATCATTTAAAGACTATATAATGACTTGCACAGTGTTTCAGTGATGAAACCTTTGTTTCAGCCTAGAATTTTTCTAATAATTCTTAATTTTTTTCTGGTTTTGCCGTTGCCCCTTTTTACCATTTAAACAAGTCTAGCCCAATTTTGGAGAGATTTGCAAACCTCAACAGTAATCACAAACATCAAAAATAATGCACTTTGCACTGTTTAATAGTTTTTGCCACATCCTGCATCACATAAAACAGTGCCCCATTTTAACAACATAGGGTCCAACAGTGCTTCATCTTAGCTTTAACCCTTTGTTTCATAGTTGCAGCAGATTGTTGGCATGACTCGGCCACGAAGGGACTGGCTCGGGGTACATCTTATTTTTGACATAGTAGAAGAGATAAACAGGTATGAAATTGTAACTTCAGGGAGTAAAACTGGTAAAACAGGACTGGACCTGGTGATCCAACAAGTATGAAAGAGCGGGATCCATAAGCTGGATATTTGACAAAAATGAGTCTCTACAAATTATCAGAGACGTGAAGCGACAACCAGAATCCATCTACCTGCTTTGCTGGGAAGTCTACAAGGGCTTCTTCTGGTTCTTACTCTTTTTTTTCCAACTTCAGATTTCTTATACTATGCAATCCTAATGATGGTGCAATTTAATTTCAAAGCTTGCACAGTATGGAAAAATAAACATGATGCTAATTTTTTAAAGACTAAGAAAAACTGATCAGTTTTACCCAGTAGTGTACTTAAGATTGCATTCATCTCTACTGAGTTGTCAATATTTTGTGTATGCACTCTGAATATGTTGTATATTAATTACTCTGTGAAATCTACATTTGCTTCAAGAGGGTGTAATCCACTGTCTATGGAGGTGTTTTAACTCAATATATTAAATATTAAGTGGTACACCCTTTACCATTTTGCTTCTACCATTTTGGTTTGTTGTACTTTGTTTTATACTTAATGTATAAGTAATGCAGAATAAACCGAAACATTTAATCATACAATGTGCCTCAGTATTTCTGTAGTTATAGTACTGCATAGAGAATGACAGGTACTGAAATGTTAGACTTTACATTATTTGAAAAATAGCCTCTTTTAATGTTAATTTGTTGTGTTGTATTATTTGTTCAGATATTCCATATTTCTGCACAGTGATTATAAAAAAAAATTTAAACCACATACCATGTTGGAAACCTATATAGCTCCTTGTAAAATAGGGACAAAAACTTCAAATTTTATCATAATTTATTCATAATCTACATGACGTATAAAACATATGCTGTCCAGTATAAATGTACTTTCAGATGCAGAGTATGCAAAAAAGTGCAAATCCAAGAGAAACAAATTATGCATTTAATAAAAGAAGAATTCAAAACATTAGAAAATACCAGAAAATCATGTTGCAAAACGGTACAACAATAGATGTTGTGCCCCATAAAATGTCAAGTTCAAAATTCAGTCAAGACCTGACTGACCATTAAAAGTGGCAAAATCTTCAATTTAAATTAGATGGCAATATATAAGAATAAGGAAAGACTGAAGAAATATGTTTGGATTATATTACTTTTATTTAGAGATGATAATTTGAGTGAACTCTACTTCCCCAGTACAATTTTGGAGGCATGTAAAAAAAAAAAAAAAAAAAGCTATTAAAGCACAGATTAATATCTCTGACTTAATACAGGTTTAGTGGGGAGCAGGATTTAAGTAATAAGATCATTGAATTATTGCACAACAGTAGCATTATTACACAAGTGCAAGTATATTTGTTTAAGCCTTACATACTTTGAATAGAAAATTTCCCCATGCGTTTTTTTCACAACTACAAGTACAGAATTGCAATATGCAATAATATTTCATTCTACTGTAATATTGTTTTATTGTACAACTCCTGCAAACTCCAACTTTGTGGCAAGGCACGCTCAAACTTTTTCCTCCAATCACAAAGCTCAAAAGAATAATTACGTAATCCTTCTGTACTCATAAGCCCCACCCATTTCCTTTGAGGGGGGAGAAAAGTGGTCAGCTATTTTTTTTAGCTGACATCTTCGTGTTTTTAGCTGTTAGCCGTAACTGCTAAGTAAATTTACAGGTTCCTACCGAAATAAAAGTCTTTACACCAATTCCCCGAGCTTCACGCTGTGAACAAGAACAGTCCCACTTCATTGAGAAGGTAAATTATCCAGCTGGCTGAGCGGTACTTTATGTACTCGTCTGTCTGTCTGCTCCGCTCTGGCCGTAATGGCGGCTCGTCGCTTCGTCAATGGCTCGCCGTTCTACGAAAAGGGAAGGTGTAGTTAGCTTAATGGCTCCTCGTATCGCTGACGTCTTTTGACGCGATAAGTTGCGTGCCAGTGACAGAGTTACATATATTTGCTCACTGAGACAAAAAGCTCATCCATGCCGTATACCAGCCTAACGAAACTTGCCAAGCATATAATTCAGAAACGGTTGCTTTTATCGCTCTAAAGTGTATTACATCCGCTTAAGTGGTTAGCCACGGTTAACTAGTAGCTCTAACATTAGTGAGCTCGAACGTTCTAGAAGTAAAAGCTCTAAATTTTTAAGTGCTGGGTTTTTTTTTTGTCCTTATAAAGTTGCACATTTTATAGGATTGGGCATCAAATCAATGAGGGTAAAAAGTCAACAGTATTGACTCCAGATTCCTGAAGTGTTTCGTAACTCGATATTAACGTTACTTGCATTGCTAAATTTGAGTGAACCAAAGAGGAAGTCGTTTTCTGGTTGACCTATTTTTTATTTATTTATTTAAGATCATAATTGATCTGAAACAAAAAGTAACAAGAAGGAGGTTTTTAGTGGTTGCGCATATATTTTAACATTTAATTTTGCGCAATCAGACGGACCATGCAGCTTGGTGTTTTCAGCAAAGTATAGACGGGAAACGGCGAGGCACAACTACTGTTGTTACATTAGAGTTGCTGTGAGTCAGTAATATTGATTTATTTTTTCTCAGTTACTATGGAAGAAGTACAGCAGGGCAGCAATGGCACTGAGTCACAGACTGCAACCATTCCCACTACCATCACATCCTCTCAGTTCTCACAGATAGCGCAGCAGGTAACTGATTATATGCCATTAAAAAGAAAACCTGCCATTCTGTGGAGCTATACAAGCTCGTTTAGCATTAAGAAATGAACACAGTTACGACTTTAAATTGTGGCTGGTGCTCGGCTTATAATTTAGTACTAATCAAATTCAAAATGACATAAAACCTGCCCAAGTTGCTGCATTTTTGTCTAAATGTTTTAAAGTTATATGATGACAGCATAAAATCCCTCATCATTATGAAAATAATGAAACCATTTTGTATGAAAAAACGTTGACATCTATAATCTTTTTTTAATTGAAAAGCTACAGATCAAAGCTTTTACACATAAGACTAATATAACATTATTTACAGTGCTTGATTTTATTTATATTTGTATATTTCCACTAAAAATTTTTCAGTGTGAAAACTAACATTGAGTTTGAGTTTTTGCAAATTGAGTGCCAAAAAATCTCGCAAAGTAATATAACTGTATCAATACGGTTTGTAATTATTGAAATGTTTCCCTAGTTTCTTCAAATGTAAAAATGAATGCAGTAGAAGATGTTTAAATATATACATTTATTGAATACATATTTAAATATTTATTTCAAGTATGATGTCACTGTGTTTAAAATAGTTTAATTATTCTTGTAAAGTACTTGGTATTTCATGTGCTGAACTGCACTGTGCAATAATTTAAGCTACAATCAAATCAAGTATGCACCGACATTTGATTGATTTGATTAACAAAGACAATGAGTCAATTTTAAATAAATTTAATTGACAAGAGCATCCTTAGATTTCTATGGATACGGCTGAGAGACTAAAATAAATTCAACATATGTAATCAATAAGATGAGTAGTTTATTCAGTAATAATGATGTGCATTTGCATTATCAATATATTTGTTTTGAATTTAAAAAACCTTTAATAATCTATTTAGATTAACTTTCACTGATTTAAAAACAATATTGTTATTAAATTGGGTCACTTTTGGAGCTCTAATTGTACAGACTGTTTACAAATTACGTAGTCATAGAAACGCTTCATGGTAAAGAATGGTTCTAAAGCAGAAGGTGTTGTCGCTGTCTTTCCAAGTTAAGTTTTCTAATGTCTGTGAAGTATGTAAAATAACATGTATTACATTTTCATGATAAGAACATTGCATTTATGACTCTTGGCTTAAAATCTTTTTTAATGTGTAAGTTAAAGCAAAAAAAAAAACAAAACTTAAAACCTAAGTGTAAATGAGACTACATGTGGTTTGTGTGTTTGTTTTTACTTGTTTAGGAAATTTTCTTCAAATAATGTTTTATGTGGCAAACCATTTTTTGGTCTGTATTTTATTTCTATTTGAATTTTTCTAGATGTCATTGGGAGGCTCTTCTGTGGCTGTTGTGCAACTGCCTGGGGGTCAGTTTCAGGTTCAGGGAGTGATCCAGTCTGCACAGTCGTCAGTCATTCAGTCCCCTCAGGCACAGAGTGCAACGGTGAGCACATCTGCTTTTCTTGGCACTCATGTTTTTCATTCTCATTGTTCTAATCTAGACAAGAAAATTACAAACTGAATTTTATTCCGTCATATATATTGAATGACAAAATTGTTCCTTCTAGGCTCTAAATCTAGAAGTAAAAAGGGTATAGTCAAATAGTTGGCATAAAGATAAGACTTCTTGACTGCTGTATGAAAATATTCTATTTTTTTTGAGTGATTGTTTTAATATGGTCATAGTGAGTAGTTTTCTAGTTTTACAGTACTATAGTACACCTTCTCATTCAAAATAAGATTTTTATTCATATGTAAGAAAGGATATTGTGCTACTACTTGCTCTTATAACTTCACCTTCTACTGCCAAGGCCCAGGGTAGTGATAGTGAAGATTCACAAGACTCCTCAGATAGTGGAACAACAACCCAGAAGACCAGAGAAATACTGGCAAGGCGGCCGTCATACAGGTAAGAAGTTGATCAAATTAAATCCCAGAAAGCACAGCTTTAATATAATTTGAGAAATTACTCTTAATTATTTTGTCCTGCAGAAAGATCTTCAATGACCTTTCATCTGAGGAAACAACACACATAGAAGGAAAGGATAGCAGCCCTGCATCCACAGGAGTGACCGGTGTTACTGTACAAAGCACACCAATCTACCAGACCAGCACCGGCCAGTACAGTAAGAACGGCTCCTTCAGCTTATAGCGAATACATAGATGCTAACACCAACATTGGATGTGGGGATGTCTGAAGCTCACTTGATATTTGTAATTAATTTTAGCATAGAGTACTTTTGATTTCTCTAATGGAGTGAAATATGCAAACAAGTATATCTAATGAAATAAGGAATGTCGTTTCCTGTCATGTTTTAACTTTACCACCAAGAATGTCTTTTTTGTTGTTGTGCCTTACCAAGTTCTAATTTTTTCTTCATAATTAGTTACCATAGGTGCTAATGGCACAATCCAGCTGGCATCTCCAGGGTCTGAAGGCATTCAGGGTCTACAGGCCGTCACTATGGCGAACTCTGGTGGAGCACAACAAGGAGCTACCATCCTTCAGTATGCCCAGACACCCGATGGCCAGCAGATACTCGTGCCTAGCAACCAAGTAGTAGTACAAGGTGAGCATTTAGCATATTCATCAAATTTTGAATTGCCAGTATTATTTATTAGTCTTACTTTGTAATTGAAATGGGGCAACAGGTTAAATATTTCCCAAAAAGTATTTAAATAGTATTCAGCTACGTTTATAACAAATAAAAGCAATTCCAGAAAAACTCTATTAATCATCTCCCATATGAGAGTTATTGACGCCAAGGGCTATTGGCAAAAGAACAGTTTCAAAGTATTGAATGTATAAAGGAAAATAAAAAAAGGTTAACAGCAAAGGTTCTCTTACAAATCACACATCCAAAGTAAAATATGTTGTGGCGTAGTCACAATATAAAACTCCCAGTCAAATGCTAAAAGTTGTGACAGGATTTATATGATTCATGTTTAGGTGCCGGAGGAGAGGTGCAAACGTACCAGATTCGGACAGCACCCACATCTGGCTCCCTTTCCCAGACTGTTGTGATGAGCTCTCCTGTTGGACTGTCCCAGACTAAAACTGATGATCCAACACTAAAGAGGGAAATCAGGCTTGCGAAAAATAGGTAAATACACAGTTTAGTTTGGTGGCTCAACTAAAAATCCCACAGCAGTTTGGACAGAACGATGTTGTCATTCTGAAGAAAATAGATCTTTCAAAGTTGCCTTTGCTAATTGGTTAGCAGATCATTAATGAGAGTTTAAACACTGCGTATAAAACTCCTGCACAGTTTTAATGAGTCAGGATAAGTACAGCATTTACTCAGATTATTTTCTAGAACTTTTTAAGTATGGAAACATTTGGTTTCCATTCATAAGACTTTTTTCTGCTTCCGTTTTCCGAAGTGAAAAACATCTTTATCTGAATTTTTATGTTGTTGCTGAGCAGGAAAAGTTTTTCATTAGTAAAGCGATTTGGCTGCTGCGGCTACTGCACATGATGTTACCTGGCTAGGAGGGGCCTGAATCAGCTCAGGTCCCCTATAGACACAGAAAAAAAAAAATCTGCCAAAAAACTCTTTATTAATTCATATTCATTCAGTTGTTTTCTGTGTGAGATGAACCTTGTTTGTTCACACCATCTTGATGTTATGAGAATTTGTACTTTGAAAAAACAATGCATTCATTCCATGGTTTTAAAGTTGGAAGTACTGATGGTTTTCCTGGTTTCAGGGAGGCTGCTCGCGAATGTCGGCGGAAGAAAAAGGAATATGTTAAATGCCTGGAAAACCGTGTTGCAGTTCTGGAGAACCAAAACAAGACATTGATTGAAGAACTGAAAACATTAAAGGATCTTTACTGCGTTAAAACAGGATAAACTTTTTCAATCCATATCGAGGCGGTGTGAAATGACACAGCTCTCATTCATTTGGACAAGTCTGGGTTTCTGGGAACACTTCATTTCAGGCTGAAAGCCTCCAGTCTTTTTTTTTTTTTTACTCTGATATAAAGTGACTTTTGGCAGTGAGATTTACTGGACAAATTGGCCATTTTTCCAACTGCTGTTTTTTTAAGCAAAAAAAAAAAAAAAAAAAAAATGCTAACGCTATAACATTTATAGTTGTGTACATTTTTAATACTGGGAGGTTTGAAATTGTGAGCTTTAACGTTGAGTCTCAGTTTCCAAATGTATCCCTTTCCTATTTTCTTGTGTTTTTAAACCTGTTGCTATTGGAGTTAATTGACCAGCATCTGCAGAATTTTGACTGTATAAATATCACAAAGATGCAATTACTTTTAATTATGTGAACCAGCAATTCCCCTCTTTTCCCTTTTAAAAAGATGTTACAACTGTCATTCCTTATATTTGTGCAATGGAGTATAAAGGGTATCAGAAATATTAAATGTGGTTTGGTTGTTACTTGGCAGTTACTTTGACAATCAGGGAAAAAAAGCACAAAGTCCAGGTAATATTTATTTGTACATCTTGGGAGGAGTGAGAGAACAAACAGTATATGAAATGTTGCTGATTCGGTGAGTAAATAAATATATTTTCTCTCAATATAATGTGTGGCTGTTTGTTGCATTTGTTGAGCATGAAAATTTTGGTATTTTTGCTCCTTAAAATATGGTCTGTTGCTATGAGTGTTTCTTCTATTGATTAAGAAATGTTTCACCATTTGGTCTAAATTTAAAAGGCAGTTTATTTGAAAATAAATTAATAAGTCTTAAACTAACTAGAAACAACAAAAAACATTTCATTTAATCGAATATCCCATGATGTGTGGCCTAATCATTAAAGAAACCTCCGGAGCCTCTATGTGTTTTAGGTGAAGCTCAGTGAAGCCAGCTGCCTCCAGGTCTTTCCATGTTGCTCTGGTAACCATGCAGCCATCTCCAAGGAGGCACCACAGAGGCTCAAACACATACTGACAGAAGTATGTCCACGTGGAAGGATCAGACACAACATGCTCCAGAAAATACAAGGCTCCTCCCTGAAAGAGAAAACCAACAGCAGGTGGGGTTTCTGCGTGTTCAGGTTTGCTCCAGTACAGACCAGACAGCCTTCTGGTTCTGACTGGTCAAATCTGCGGTGAGGCTTTCAGCAGTTTAGCCTGAACTCAATCATTACAGGAATCTAAAGTAAAGGGAAAATTGTTTAAAACCTGCACTAGTCATGTATTTGCTTTTCCATCATACTTGCCTTAGTTTACTACTACTTCAAGCCATCCCTGATTTTCTATGAAATGTATTTTCCAAAAAGGAACTAAACTACCACAGAGGTCTAGACTCTGCCTTGATAAGAAGCCATGTTGTGCTGGAATTTGAACCAATGAAATGCAATATCAGCACAGTTGAGCTCTGGTTAGATGTTCAAGCCATTGTACATGAAAAGTACAATTTTAAAAATGCACGATTAAATGTGCATTATTAACTACATTATTTTTAGGTAATGCAATGTCAGCATTCAATCTGTATGGTGGTGCTTAAGAAATAAATGGTGACTTGCAAATTACACTACACACATAAACATAAACTTTACATGTTCCTTTGCAGATATATACAAAGTTTACCTATTCCTCATTAAGAACAGCTCAACCTCAGACAGATTTAATGTAAATAATTGGATTTAGAGCAGGACTTTGGGCCAGTTTAGCACATGAATATTCTCATTATATTGCAGCTCTGGTTAGATGTTCAAGCCTTTGTTCTGCTTGGAAGGTGAACCTCAGCTGCGGTCTTAAATCTTCTCCAGTCTCCAGGCTGGTCAGACTTACTTTGAAGTCTGACCAGCCTTCCTGGAACATAATGGTTCTGCCACCACTATGTTTCACCATAGGGATGGTGTGTTAGTTATTCACTCACGTAGCATTTTGCAAATAGGGCTTAAAGTCATTTTGTTATTGTCTGACTAGAGTACTTTCTTCTACATGTTTCCTGTGTCTCATTCATACATGGTAAGCAGCAAACATGACATTATGACTTTCTTTCAACAATGGCTATATGCCTGCAATCTTTCCAAAGGCCAGATTTGCAAAATGCATGACTATTTGTGAACAGATTTATTCAATGCTCTTCACTACTGTGATTTTCCTCTTTTTTCTGGTTTAAGTTTCCTTGTATTCACTGATTATCTCTCTAACAAACATCTGTGTACGACAACAGCTGTATTTATGTAGAGATTAAATTACATACAGGAGGTGCAGTCAATAGGTGACTTCTGAAAGCAGTTGGTTGCTCAGGACGCACTGGTCTATCTCACAACATCCCAGTTAAATGCATTGTTAGTTGTGCAAGTTCCTGTATGTCCTACTACAAGTGAAGGCAGCGCCGTAAAACTCACATTTCTGAGAATGCGCCGGGCCTCCTGCAGGACCCTTTCCACGTTGTTAACAGAGCACAGCACCAGCGTGCAGACCACGACGTCCACCGATTCGTCCTCAACTTCCCTCATGTCCTCACCAGAGAGGACTAACATCTCGTCATAAGTCAGGTGCTTGTTTGCCTCCATGCTCATACGCAGGTACGGCTCCATGTGCGGATTGGGATCAGTGCAGATCACCGTGCAGCCATAGGGGTAAAACCTGAAGTTTGCTCCACTGCCACAGCCGATTTCCAGCAACCGAAGCGTCCCGTCAGCTTTTGCGAACCTTCCAAGATTCCGAAACAGTTCTCTCTTCAGCTTGTGGGTTTTATCGTTGTATGAAAATGTTACGTTGTAGGCGAGGAAGGGGAACACTCGTTTGTACATACCACGCAGGCCAATAAACTGCAGTAGATAAAAAGGGGTGCTGAATGCGAAACAAAGTAGTCTGCAAAATTTCATAAAACAAGGCTGCATGTTCCCTTGAAAAACGGTTCAAGTGCAACAACGGCCGAAAACACTTAAAGCAGATGAAAAGATTAAACTGTACTCATCTCTTTTTTGCCACTAGATGGCGACAAAGGACAACATTGCGGTAGTTTCTCCTATTTTCCTTCCTTTTGCAACCAATGAGGACCTGAGTTAACTTTGTGTGGCCCAAACTCAATCCAGGAATAAATTATTCAGCAAACATTTTACATTTTTAAACAATCTTTTAATCTTACATGACGGATTACATGATACCTATTGATAAGTGGCTTCACGGATAAGTGATGGCACAGCAATTTATGTTTGCTACTATCACTTGTGTAGTTAATAGTAATATAAACATTAGTATTGTATGCTGTCTTTAAATGGACATAATCTTTACAAAATATATTTTCTTGAATACAAAAATTAAAATAAGTGCTCTTTTCTCCTAGTAATCATCCCACACAAGCAATAAGCACAATACATAGCTTGGTATAGTCATATACTGGTAGTCATAATAACGTTTTATAAAGTTATTACTAGGAACTTATTTCACTGCATAGCCTATTATGTGTGGATTGATCATAAACATAAGTTTTGCTTGAATGCGTCTGAGTTTGAGCTCAGAGAATCCAGCTGCCTCCAAGTATTTCCAGGTTTCCCGAGTGACTTCGCACCCGTCCCCAAAGTAGTACCATGCAGGCTGGAGGACGTGCTGGAAGAAGTACGACCATGTTGAGGGTTCTGCCACCACATGCTCTATGAAGAAGAAGGCACCACCCTGAGAGACAAAGATTTAATATTTGTAAATATTACAACGCTTATTAGAGATTAAGTCAAATCAATTTTACCACTTCAATATTTTAATATTTTTTTAATCTTTGTGGCAGAAATTGGTTTGGTTCATTATTTCATGGGGAACTTTATACATTTACTACAAAGCTAAACTTTAAACCATGCAAAATGTTAAACTTGGATAACAAGGTCTGATGATAAACATTTTTACTTCTTGAACATTTACAAGTTTTAGGTCAAATTGTTTTATATTTTAACAGGTGGAAATGAATGACCTTATTTCTGCTCTACATGGATTCTAATGCTTGACACAGCATATCTACATAGTCTAGTCCTATTTGTTAGCACCTATTAGCTAAGCAGTGGTTTCCCATAACAAGATTTACCAAGGTTTTAAAAAGTTACACTTTAAAAACTGCTACAAAGGAAAGCTATGACCGTAGCTTTTCTGTTTTCTTCTTTTAACAAGATACCAGGGAACTTAACAGAGTAACAGCAGTTTCCTTTATCTGTATGAAGCAAAGACTAACAAAGTATCCCCCTTCCTCCAGCATTTGTAGTGGTTAGATGGCTGACAGCTACTTTTCCTAGTATACACAGATGGCAAATTATTTGGAAGTGATGATCTGAAATAGGAACAGGTTGGTAGGAAAGTAACACAACATGGTTGAGTGTGTGTGATTAAAATGTAACAATAGTGAGCCATTTAAAAATATTTTTGCAATTATTAAACTGTAAATTATTCTAAAGTATGTTTTAAATAAAAGAAGACATTCTACAATATTGATAACTAAAACATAACACTCATAGTTAGAGTGTTACAGACACTAAACTACTAAAATATGACTGCTGCTCTTTCCTTGTTCTGTTTTTTCCTAATCCTTTTGTTTCTCTCTAAAGTTTTAATAAGCTCCGTCTGAGAAGCATTAATTTCTCTGCCAAAACATAAATAAATCAGTTTAAGGCATGTTCTCATGGCTTTATATTTGAAAGCCAGTTCCTGTGCAACAGGTTACATAACTCAAACCTGATATCTCCAGTTCAGGCAATGGGAGGGAATAAGAAACCCTGATAAGAAAAATAAATATTTGCAGCTCAGCAAAATATATAACAGCAGGGTGGTTTAACAACTGTTTGCCATCAGTTACTGTTAGTTAATGACTGGAAAAAAAACTTTCAACATATAGTTACAGTTTCTTAACGTTTTTATTCCATGATTTTATCCATTTACACTAATGAAAACTAAGACCCTAAGTTTTAATATGTCCCCACACCTTACAAATTATCCTTTGCAAGCCCATCTGACTTTCAACCCATCGTCCAGGTTCATATAATTACATTACATCGCACAATGACTAAGCAGAAATGATAGAACCTATTACACGTTTCTTAACGTGGCTGCAGTTCCCTCCTGTTTGTTTGGTTTTGAGCTACTGAAAAATTCGCCCAGTTCAAAAACCTCTTACTGGTCTCAGTATGCGGTGCGCCTCTCTCAGGGTTTGCCGGACATCTTCGACCGAGCACAGCACCAGGGTGCACACAACAACGTCCACCGATTCGTCCTCTACTGACGCCATGTCTTCCCCCGAGGCCACCACGAATTGGTCAAAGGTGAGGTGGTCGTTCTGCTTCATGCTTTTGTCCAGATATTTCTTGAAGTGTGGGTTCGGATCGGTGCAGATCACCTTGCAGCCAGACGGGTAAAACTCAAAATTTGTCCCAGTACCGCAGCCTATTTCCAGAAGTGTGAGCTTTTTACCAGGCTTGGTGAACTCTGACAGACTGCGAAACAACTCCGCTTTCTTATCGTGCATTACCTTGTTGTAGTTTATCGATATGCGTTGCAGGAAAATGGGAAAGACGCGTTTATAACCTTCGTACAGACCGAGTGCTTTGATTATATGCATCGGAATACACAAAGCGTTCACCACCAGGGTCCAAAAGCTCATTGCAAAACTCATCTTTGCTCTCGATCCAGTCCTCCAGGTGGCACCGTGTGGAACCAGCGACAGTATTAAATACAAGCCGTCAAAGTGAAACAGGCAAGGGCCAGCGTGACGTCCGGTGCGGATTTTCAGAATAAAAGTTGTCAAGTGCGCAAATGGGGTCTTGGTTTGAAGGGAAGTGAAGTATCTGAAAAGCTCACATATTTGTTTTGTTATGTGTAACAATTGAAGTGTATAATGACCTCAGTTTAAACCTTTAATAAGAACTTTAGTCATAACTTTACATAAGGCACCCAGATGACTTTAGTGAGTTGTTTGGTAAACAATTTTAGGGTAATTTGGCGGTTTTAGTTTATTTTCCTAATACTTGTTGTCTTAAACTGGTTATTATTATTATTATTATTATTATTATTATTATTATTATTATTATTATTATTATTATTATTATTATTATTATTATTACCTATGTAGCACCTTCATAGATTAAATTACAAAGTGCTTTGTATTAAAGTCACCAGTAAACAAGTTTTAGAGAAATCAATTGGTGTCTTCCAGCAATAACATCCTGTGTAATTGCGTTTCTTTTTCACATGGTTGTTTGACCTGTTTTTCAATGTGTTTGTCTGTATTGGAGGACTGTGTTCTGGGTTTACCCTGCATTTCGCTGGTGTATCTATTTCTTCAAATTGGCATCAGGCCAGCAAAGATCCTGGAAAGGTTAATGGGGTACAGGAAATGGATGCAAAGATAGTTTATTAGAAATATTTAGAAAATATTGAAGACAGTGTGGATGGATGGATGGATGGATGGATGGATGGATGGATGGATGGATGGATGGATGGATGGATGGATGAAGACAGTATTGTTTATATATTTTATTTAAAGATATAATGCAACATGTATTGCTAAATAATTATTATAAGTTACTTTAAATTTGCAAAAATAAAAATTACAGTAATAAATTTAGCTCAATTATTACACTAAAATATAATAAACATTAAGTCCATCCATCTGTCCCCTGTTTATGCATCTCCAGTAATTGGGTCCCACTGTGAACCTGCAGGGATAAGTGGGTTTAGACCATGGATGGCTTGATTATTATTATTATTATTATTATTATTATTATTATTATTATTATTATTATTATTATTATTATTATTTGTAGTATAGTTGGATGTTTTCATTGTATTAATAAATATTATAGATTCAATATTGCCATCCACAATTCTAAGTAGTTTTTAATTGTTGGCATATTAAGTATATTATTTTAAGTAGGCTTTTTCTAACATTTTGATTTTTCTTTGTGAAGTTTATGCTTAGCTTGTGAAGTTTGTTGCTTGATGTTACATCATCCTTATGTCGCTGCAGACCCCCCAAGTTTTTAGTTTTTATTTCCCCCTTTGGACGTGTTGAGCGCAGTTCTTCATTCTTCCACTAGGGTGCGACAATCATAAATACCAGGTTGAAAATACTCAGAAATCAAAATAGTGACCAAATTTGAGAAGCGTACACCCTGGTGCTTCTTTTTGATTTTCATATTAAGGATTTTTAAAAAGTGGGCAATGCTACAGTGGGCCTCATGAAGTCACGCACTGTTTATTGAATAATGTATCAAACAGGAATATATAATTAAATAAGCATTTAAAACCACAAAAGACCATGCCAAGTACAATTTTCATATATTTATCAAGTAGGCGCACATAATACTTGAAATATATAAACAGTAATGTTTAATATAAACAATAAACATTCATTTTATAGACTAGACGCTCATAAATGTATTTAAATAATCGTATTCCAGTGGTTAAAAATTTACCTTGTTTTCATAATGGTATGGTAAAATGATGCATTTTTGTTTTTTTATTTGACCTTTAATTGATTCAGACTCATATAAGCCTTACTCAGAAAAACTGTAAACACTTTTATTTCAAATTGATTTGACAACAGTTACATACTTTGTAACTGTAACTTCTCGGTTACAAAGCTGTATTTTCAAAACAGTAGTAAACGAAACCCACAAATAGATAAACTCTGCTGATACGAAGACTGGTGTTTTCAATACTTTATTTGTGCTATGATGGTTGTCATGATGAGATTCCAATCACATCTGAAAACATTTTGATAAAATATAGAAAAATGATCTTGTCTGTATTGGCGGTTTCTTTTTCTGCTCAAAAGAAATATTTGAGCAGGTATTAAACATACATGTTTAATACCTGCTCAAATATTTCTTATTTGAATAAGAAATATTCAAATTTCTTATATATGACTATATTTCTATGTTTGCTGATAAAGGGGCATTGATGGAGTAATTTATTTACACAAAAATTCATTAGTATGTAATAAAGGAATCCATAAAAGAAATTAATAATAAACATCTAATGTATAATATCTTTATTAAATATCTAAAACATTTTGGTATCCAAAAGACACAGATGGAGCCCAACATACTTAGATTGCTACTAACACTTTTGCTACTAATAGAAAATATATATTCAAACTACTTATTATTATTTTGTAGATGGCTGCATGCAAAAACATTTTTGCATATATTTTTTAGCAGATTTTAAATAAACCAACGATGACATTGATAACCGTGATGTATCTAAACACGGTAATCATGACAAATTTTTATTTTATATCGCCACAGTCAAAGTTCAGATAAAGGCAAATGCAGCTGACATAAAAAACCCCTAATACAATTAATATTTATGTAATAAAAACACGAAAGTATTTGACACAAAGCATAAAACTAAGGAAAGATGCTCATAATGATGCCGAACACAATACTTGTGCGTGTTGTTTTAAATGAACGTCTTTTTGTGCTTACGATGCTGCGGTCTCTTGCTCGTTATTGGGAGTGAAGGCATTTACCGACACTCCCTAACAATTTGCTGAGAGTCATCAATTATGCAGGGCAGCGGCACGCACTGGGAAGGAAGATAGCAGCACCAATATGGCGACAGCCGCAGTTACTCCCGACTCTTTCCCACATCTGCAGTTCAGTGCCAGCTGTCAGGATATCTGTTAATGCGAGAAAAAGTAAGTGAACAATGTGTTGTCGTCTTTGTCCGGCATGTTTGGCCGCGGGATGGAGCTCAGCCGTACTTTTTGTCGACTGACTGCATCCCAGTGCCGCAGAGCGGGTCCCTCTCTCAGCATCTTTCCCCGGTAGCGGCTGTAGAGGGGCTCTTTGCCAGTACATGAACAAATGTGCATGCGATTGCTTCAGCCAGAAGTGGGAAATGTGTGTGTGTGCGGTTTTTTTTCTTTCTTTTCCGTTAAACGGGAAGATATGATGCGGCGCGTTTGGTAGCGAGGCTTTCGTTTATTTTTTATGTTGGGGAGTTGGCCTGCAGCTGGATGGGATGACATTTCAGTGTCAGAATGTGAAACATGATGTGGAAGTGTAAACTTCTCTGAGTGGAAAACAGATACCCGGTTGTCTACAGGAGCAATGCGACGCTTGCGCCTGAACTGTAACTGCATGTTTTTCTAACATTATTTTGTATCGGTAATAGTTTTATGCCCCCCCTCCCTTACGCTTGCAGTCTCTCCGGAGACTGTATTGCGTGAGGGGGTAGAAGGTGCGTCTATAGTTTGGCAGTCCTCTGAAGGGACCGCGGCACCTTGTTTCTCCTTTTATTCCCTTTAAAACGCAACATTCACATTGTTTCATCCACTCTTAAACAACACATATCCCACTTCTGTATCACTGTCGTACTCGGCCTGACAGGGCGCGGTTTACTTTCCCCTTTTTGTGATTAATGCTCTTTTAAAATAAACATGTCTTTGTGATACTGCGTTGCAGTAAGTTCATATGTGCTGCCAGGTTACTGCAGGTTTGAGTTGTCAGCATCCAGATTGTAGATTCCACTGACCTACTAGTTAGAACCTATAGCAGCACACTGCAGCATTTCAGGCTTTGGCCCTATAGAACAACGACGCACCCCGGAATAAAACACTTTAGTGAGGACTGCAGGCTACAGAGAGCTCTCAGTCTGGGTAGGGATAGCACTGTGGTTGTGATATGACATTGTGAAAGAAAGCAGCCGGTCATCATTTGAAACTGAAGGAAGTTATCAAAGGAAAAGGAGAGAGTGAGTTTTGTTTTCTTTCTTCTCAATCTACTTTGTCTTTTAAAAGAAATCCAATCAATTTGTTTGTTCTGCAAGTACATAGTGTAACCTAAAACTGATTCATCCCACTTGTCAGGAATATGGCAATATCCCATTTAGTACCTAACAAAATATTAATTGTATAGTTTAATATGAAGGAAGTAGATATCCTTTCTGGTTTAGGTTGGGCCGGACTGGAGTGAAATCAAACTTTGCAGCAGTCCCTCCTCCTGCACTCTTACCCAGATCCAGCCTCAGCCTTTTCTGATAATTATACAAATATTAAATAACAAAACTAGTCAATGAAAATTGCACCCAGGCAGGAAGCAACACACACATCAAGGTTTTGAGACAAGTCATCCTCAGCAGAAAATCTGCAATGACTCTCACTTTTGTTTCACATAGAAACAGCACCAACACATTCTATATAAATATCATTTTACCTTGAATAGTATATTTTTATTCTCTTCCCCCATTGGACGCAGTTAAATATATTGTTCAGATTGTCTCGTTAAAAACATGGGCACAGTTTGATTGACAACAACATGTATGTCTCTTAGAAAACAGTCAAAAGGCAGAAATTCAAAAGTGCTAAATTGCTCTGCATTCCTTCACAGAGCAAGTAATCTCGTCTAATTTCAGAAGTAATCAGGTAACCTCTACTCTACACAAGGGGCGCTCACTCCTCACTGACTTCATATGAACACAAGCAATAGAAAACTTGTTAATCTGACAGAAAAACAAGTTTTTGCTTATCTTGTACCTGTAGCCCCTGAATCAAATGCTGCCCTGGGAAACTGCCCATATCAAAGCTTTCACTGACAACAAATCTAGTTTTTAGTTTCAGAATGAAGCAAAAATGATAAAATGAATAATATGTGCAAGTCAGATAATAATATAAGAACATTGGGAGTTTAAAATAGGTCTCAACATACTCAAATTAAAGCTTAGAAAAAAAATAGACAGAAATCCTTCACTGAAAACCTTAACAAAAGACATATTCTGTACAAAAATTAAAATAAAATGGAAAAAGATGTTAAAGCCAATATTTTAATGTGTATGCACACTACAAAAACAGAACTGTAATATGTCAGTTTCATTTTGAAGATGATTCATATTTAAAAAAGAAGAGAGAAAGGGAGAGAAATGAACCGTACTAAAATCTTCAAACAAATGTAAAAAATGAAAAATGCAATATGTTTAGTCTAAAACTTTGGAAGTTGCGGCTAATTGAACTTTACTATACTGTTATAATTACTGCTAATTTGAGCAAAGGTTTACAGTGTACAGCTTTGGCTTTAGAGGGAAATAAATGTCAAAACATTTATTTAAAATGTAGCTGTCAAACACAACTAACTGTTTAACACTTGCTGTAATGAAACGGTAAAGTAACTTCTCTTCGCTTTAAGTATGGAAGGACAAATGATTCAAAATGAAGAAAAGAGGGTCACATGACCATATCTCTAGAATGTAATATTAACTAAAGAACAAGATGATTGACTGTCTAATTGTTTTCACCTTTTTCTAATTTCTTTTTCGTGTGTATATAATATGCTTAGTCAGTTTAAATGTGGTTGGATTTTCTGTTTTGCTTATTTTATGGTATTATTCTATTTTCTACTGTATGAATGATATTGTTCTGTAGATGTTTTGATGTTTCCTGAACAGGTTGTTGTTGACAATGACAGTTTGTTCTCAATCAACTTACTTGGTCAAATAAAGGTTTAAAAAAACACCCTCTGATATCAGGAAAGCTTTTAAGAACTACTATGGAAATAAAAAATAAAAAAAGATGATTAAATAAAGGTTGAATTTTTTTATTACCTTGCCAGTTGGCAATAAAACAGATGCTGCACGCAGAGTACACAAATACAGAAGTAGAAAAAAAATATGTAAATAAACAAGCATGGAGAGTATAAAAAAGGAGGTAAGTCGTGCTGCAGTGGCTGGTGGGTTTAACTGGAAGTGGGCCTCCAAATGAAATTCTGCTCAGGGCCTCGGACAACCTTGGGACGACTCTGGATTTGAGACACAAACCTGCCATGCTGCTACGTAGTTACTAATGTGGATGTGATCTATCACAGAACAGGCAGCATTAATACACCGCAGGACAAGGAAATTTAAGTTCAAGAGGAACTCGTTTGACTCAGTTGGACGTCCTGTTTGGATTTGACCACCTGGCTTCTATCTTTGTTATGTCCAGTGAGCTCAAACCCCATCACATGATTGCCCGAGTGCCCAGAGGAGAGTAAAGGGAGCTGTTTCCGGATGCGTGGCACTCTGAGTCGGATGCGTCTATCGCCACAGAGGACACAGCCCCACTTTCCTTTCCACGCTGCTGAACAGGACAGTGAAACAGTTTTTCTTTTTGCTTGGAAAGCAGTAAAAGGCAGCATGGGTTTTTTAAATGTTTGTCATCATTTCTTTAACTCTGCGCAGGGTGCAATTTGCTGAAATGATATTGGTTTCGAAGAGCGTTTTTCTTTTTTTCCATTCTTTTTCCTGGCGCTAAATGCTGTAAAAGTTGCATCAGCTGCCTATTGATTATTTAAGATTTGTGGGATGCCTGCAGTTTTTGCAGGTGTTTCTGTGCAGCTATAAGCCGAAGTCATTAAAACTTTAAAAAACACACAACATGCAATGCTGGTCAAGTTCTTGTGTCCTGTTCGGGACCACCTGGAGGGATCTTGTCATGTAAACTTTCTGGAAAGATTCTTCTTAGAGGCTTCACCGACTGGCTATCTTAACTGGACTTCTTCTCTTTTTTGTCTTCAATGAAACGGGATTGTCAGGTGCTTGTGGAGTTCCTCTAGATTCTTTTTAAAAATTTGTTTTCAACCCAACTTTGCTGGTGTTTTGTTTTTTTAAATAAATTTTGTGCTTATAATCTGCTTAGTCAATTAAGCAGCACAAGAACCCAAACAGACTGGTGAGTGAAATTCACATTTGATAGTACCACAAGAGTTAAAATGCTGTTTTAGTTGCATGTAGTTTTTTTCATTTTATATTAAATTTCTTTTTCTTTAATGCTTTACTATATTAAAATGTTTTCAGTGTTTTAGAGCAGTCCTGTTCCCTAATCTCAAACATTGCTATATAAATAAAAGCTGATATTCTGTTTCCATAGTTACAGTTTTGCTGCTTTAGCAATAGGTCAGATTTCCATATATTAAACATTTCCTGTAAGTTATTCTTCTTCTGCGTCACTTTTTAACAATTTACAAGTTATTGTGTATGGCGTGGTTTTTAGCTCTGTCATTTGATAGAACAGATCCGGATCAAGATCTTGATTAGGGTCATTCAAAAAGAAAAAAGGTAATTTTTATAGGTTGTTTGCCTGCTCACCCAGCCCATTCCCCTTTTCTACTACTTGAAACATCTTCCAAGAACAGGGATGGACTAAAGCTGCACAAAAACATTGTTTTTCCTATTGCATCATTCAAAATAAGCTGCAGAATAGCAAAGTAGAGGCTGTAATAGATGCACAATGATGGGTTTACAAATTAAGTTGATGTATTTTTTGTTACAACTGATAATAATGTTTATTGACAAATTATTGTCAGAACTTTAATTGTTCTGCAATAATTCTCTCGTGTGCATGAAAGCATGATGTTTCTGACCCACCGTTAATGCTCAAAGCTAGAAATTCACCGATCAGGCATTTCTGGTTTTATGGTTTTCTGATTGCAGTTTTGAATAAAAAATGAAATAAAGGAATTGCAAAATTATTCCCATTTATGTATCAAAGTATTTGCCTCTACCCTTTAGACATATTTTTAAGTCAAATAAAATAACTTTTTCATCAAAAGTACATACTGAAAATTGTTGAGAGATTTTAGTTTTGATGAATTTATGAACGTACAAAAAACCTCTAATTTCCAGTATTTCTTCTGCTGATATCTAATCACAGGTGATCATGAAAAAATGGGCAGATTCTGATCTGGCAGATCGGATCTCTACTTCAATCTTTTAGTTTTAAAAGAATCAAGTTCTGTGCCTTTTTTATTTTATTTTATTTTTTCTGCTCTTCCTCCTTCTAATCACTCTGTCTCCCTCTTCCCAGAGCTGGTTGTCGGGGATGGAAAACAAATAAAAGGGAAATAGCTGCAGGATGAAAACATGGCCGCACCCCTTCTTGCACCCCCAGGACCTGACAGCTTCAAGAAGTTCACCCCGGAGTCTCTCGCTAACATCGAGAAGCGCATTCAGGAAGAGAAAAACAAGAAGCCTCCCAAGCCCAGATCGGACAGTAGTCACCGCGACACATCTGACGACAATGAGCCGAAGCCCAACAGCGACCTGGAGGCAGGCAAGAGCCTGCCCTTCATCTATGGCGATATTCCTGACGGAATGGTGGCAACGCCCCTGGAAGACCTGGATCCATTCTATTTGAACCAGAAAGTAAGTTAATACACGCACTGTCATAATACTAGACTTATTTTCCTTTATACTTATGTTATTCTCCAGAACCTTTTACTATCATGCTGCCAAATAATTATTGGATAAAGGTTCTCTGCAACTTTATAGAGAATATTTCAAAGTATTTCAGGTAGAATTGACTATTTACAGCAGCTGTATGGATGTCATGCTTCACTTCCTTTTTTTTAATTGTTCTTAAATGTTTCACCTCATCAAACACATTTTAATCTCAGATCAATGTCTTCTGAATAAATACCAAAAGCATTTTTCAAATAACAATTTTATTCCTCTATGGAGAAAAACTGTTCAAAACAGCCTGGCCCATAAATCTAAAAGCAATCACTGGCTAACCCTAATCCGATTTTACATCCAAACTTTTTAAATCAGATTGAAGAATGAACTTTGACTAGGCCTACATTTTTAGTTTTGAGCCACAGCTGTGGCTTCAGCGTAGCTTACCACCATCAGCGTGTGAATGACTGATTATAGCGCAAAGTGTTTTGGAGTCCTCAGACTTGTTAAGCCGCTACGGATATTCAGGGCAGTTACCATTTGCCATTAAGCCTGGACTAGCTGTGGTGCGTTGGATCATCGTCCTGCTGTACAGCCTGAGTCTGCTTGGGCTTCAGGAACCGTTATCAAAGTCAAGTCCTCAAGGGTTGGTGTATTGCAACTGTTAGGTTTGCATAATTACAAACAATTTGATTAATCAGACGCAAGACTTTGTAGAAGTTGAGTGCATGTTGAGATATTTCACACATTTGATTCAAAAGTGTTGCACTTGGGACACTGGTCGTAAATTTATGCGTTGACATTTTACTTTAGGAATTTTTCTGATAAAGGTTATAATTCATGGTAACATCAATAGCAGCAAATCAATCAGGCAGCTCTGATTTGACACAGCATTCCCAGATCATCACGCTACCACCACCATGTTCCTCTGTCTCTATGATGCTCTTTTGAAACACGGCTGCACATTATTAGGAAACCTGCGATATGGAATAATGTTAATTTTTTGTAGCAAGCATGATTGTGATATATAAAGAAATAAGCAAACAACATTAATGTCTTTCTGCTGTGGGTTTATAGTAAACACTCCTCTCAGATAAAGAACATGTTGTCCAGCTGCAGGAAGAAAAATATATTATTTCCACCTTAACAACAGTTGATTTTTTTTGGCAATGACACAACATAGTTGTGGTTTCTTAATATCTTGACCACCTTACAATTTCTTTACCTTCTTAAACTTTTATGATGTACTAAAGAACAAGTATTAACTTATATTGTATGGTTAACATTTATTGCCTTTCAAGTCTTTCATTTTGATAAACATATTGCATACAGTGCAATGCAATAATTGTGCAGCCCTTTTTTACAATGGATGTAATGGGACATGCACTTCAATGAAGTACCACTTTTGTCTACTCTGTTCTGCTGGATAGTTTTTTTAAGTACATGTGAGACGGTCCTTTGTTTTTTATTTTGGTCAGCAGTGTTTTTCACGTTGAACTGTACTGTGGATGTCCTTTTTGCTCAGTCTCTTTCCTATTGTTTTATCAGGACAACATATCTTAACTGCAGGTACTGAGGTCTGCCTTGCTTTGCAACATATTCTGGATTGTTTTGTGACCTCCTGAATGAGTTGTTGATGCTCTCCCGGAGTAATTTTGGGAAGCATCTACTGTTTTGGGAATAATGGCTCTTAACGGTTTTTAAACCCTTATAGACATATAGACTCCACACCCTTTCTGAAGAATTTTAATGGACTTGTTTCTAACCTGTTCCTCTATTTCCTCAGATTGTCCCCTATTATGTCAACACTTTACCATTTTTATGTGTTTGTTGAGATTAACTTTGTCTGACAAGGTGCTAAAATAGCAAAATATAAAGATAGAATAAATCTTTGACGTAAAATATACTTTTAACTCCACCACACATTCTCTGTCGTCATAGGAAGCGGTTCTCATTCTCTGCATTTTGCTCACCAAGATTGTAAAATGCTTCTTCTTTACAAATATAGCTTTTCTTTATAGCGGGGCAAGTTGAGGTATTTTTCCTGCAACTGCAGGTTTCTTTTGCAAAGCAATTCTGGTCTTATATTTTGTCCAGTTGTGTTGATTCAATGCTCCTGTTAATGTCTGGGAAAGACAATGAAACTGCAGAAGGGGAGGACAGGTTTGCCTTTGACCTTCTATGAAATCAGTCCTAATGATTAACAGTTTTTGTCAGGATAAGACACTTTGAGGTGGTAAGTGCTTTGTCGACTTGTCAGGAGAGGTAAAAGTGCTGAAATTAGTGCATCCAAGGGAAACCTTTGTTACAGTTACACTTCATTTCTAATCTGGCCTAATTTCTTTTCACGTTTGCATATATACGTACAGCTGCGCTGTCATTTTCTGCAGATTTTGATTCTGGTACTGCAGTATCAGCGCTATTTGTGAACATAGTGTGATTTTTCATAAGGGGCATAAACAAAAACAGAATGACAATCAGGTTTTGAATTAGCCTGATGTGGAAAAGTTGGCTCAAACCCCTTCGGCTCATTGCCAAATTCGTTATCTTTTATTTATCAGACGTGTCTGAGCTCTGTCCTTCCTGCAGCGCTGCACCAGTGGAAGCGAGTGAGAGAAGTTAGAGTAGAAGATGGAGGGCAGGACAGGAAGTGGAGAGAAAAGTGCAGGGGCATGCAGCTGTGTGGACTCTCCTGTCTCCTGTGTTTGGGCAGTGATAATGTATAAGACAATCTGTGGGCTCTATAGAAGCAAGATGGCCAGTCAGCAAGACTGGCAATCTCACAGTGCAGCACTCCCTCCCAAGGTAGATGGAACCATCAATGGCATGTGCCTCTTGTGATCTATTGATCCACAGTCCCAGGTCGGTGGTTACCACAGGAAGGGTTACATTATGGCCTTTAATATCCCTCCAAACCTTTCCTGATACTCTGCGCATTCTTCCTTAGCTTTCATTTCTCTGCTCTGCAAAGTTACTTTGCTGATCTAGGAACACTGTCTCTTTGTTGTGATGCTATTTGTTTGCAAACTGTTAAGCGTGGTGAGAAACTGGTGCATTAAAATAAGCATTAAAACAACAGTGTTATGGAAAACACTGCTTCATACTGTCTCTGTGTTTCTGTACTAACAAAAATACTTGACTTCAGCCAACTATGAATGCATTTTTATAGATTTACAGATTTAATGTTCCTATCGCAAATCCAAGACTTATTCTCTCTTGTAGTTGTTGTTTCAGGTCATCTTATTTGTATGAAAAACATCACCCACAATATGTCAAATTGAACAATTTCAATATGTGTAATGTCACAATCATAAAAGACTGATTGGATGTAATATTTGTTAAGTTTTATCTTACCAGAGCCATGCATCCAAACCCTGAATGCCAGCAGGGGAAATAAGAATTTAAATCAACAAACATATTTTGTAATGAGGTCATTAACATAAAACTGGCAGCAGATGTTAATGTGAATTTAAGTAATCCACATAAATTCAGAAATCAATAAACATCAGACCATAGTTTACATTATGCGTAAAAAAGTTAAATGCCATAAGAAATATGTATTAAATTACTGGAAGTATTGCTTGTCAACAGCAGCCTCATAAAGTTTCTTGTATGGAGAAACTATATTTTGGTCCATTGTTGTTCAGCACAAAGTGTCTTCAGATCCTGATGTGTTCTGGGAGCATCATGCAGTCTGGTCTTCATTTATTTCCATATATTTTCAGTTACATTCAAGTCCAGTGATTAACAAGGTCGTACTACTGACATTTGTTTCTTCCCCTTAAACAGGTTCGAGTTTTCTTGGTAACGTGCTTGGTGGAGTTTTCTTGTTGGAATATTTTTATTTCATCTTCAGTTATTTATCAATAATCCCCTGGTACATTTCTTCATGCATTCCACCTGTATCAAACTCTGAAAAACACCTCCCAACTACAAAACAGCCCCTAGCTTAGGAGGTTATTTGCATGCCAATTCTCCAGACATGACAGAGGCAATGACCTTCAGATTTTCAGTTTCGGTCTTGCGTATCAGACTGCACTCCAAGGATTCACTGGTTCTCCAAATGTTCTGCATAAATCTGAAACAAGCTTCCTTCAACATAGTTTTTCTTAAGCAGAGGAGTCTTGCAGAGTGAGTTCAGATGAAGCCAATTACGGTTGTACATTACTTATTGTTGTCAACTGTACCTGCTAACTCCAGGTCTGTCTGAAGCTCTTGCTGAATGGTACTTTGTCTCTTTACTCTTCTTTTGACTACTTAGTCCGACATCTTGTGAGGATCATTTGGTTAATGCAGGTTTATGGTGAATATTAGAATATGGTCTCTGGAGCATTCAGATGTTTAGAAACAGACCTGTAACCAGCCCAAAAATGAGCGCTTTGCTTTTAACCATCATCTTCTTTTGAAATACCTTGGTAATGGGAAACCTTTTTACAGAACGCTAACAAAGGAGGTACCTTATCTTTACTCATCTATGCCTTTCCAAATAATTGTTTTTTTCATATTTGCTGTTTTCTTCCAATTTATTACACAAAACATAGCTATTAAACATATTTGTTTCGATTTCTTTATTTTGAAGTAACTGCCTACCAACATATGACATGTATTTCAGGTCAATTGCCAGTTTCAATATATTTTTAATGGGGAGTATGTGGAAGGCTGTGTGGACTCTCACCCACACCTTGTTAAAATTTTGGCTACCAGGATCCTAAAACTCCTGGAGTGATGGGAATGTTTAGTTGTTTGCAAAGAACGAGATGAGGGTTAATTGTAACTGAAATTGTCTTTATTATTTATTCTTCAGTAATATTGTAATCGCACATTTTGATAGTGTAATTCACCAGAACTTACTATAATGAAGTATGTGATAAATTGTGTCTTTTGCACTAATAATTGTGAAAAATAATTTCTCCCCTCCTTTTTTTTTTTTTTTTTTACAGTTAAATCTTATTAACAATTTGATCAGTGTCCTTAAAATGTCAAAATGTTGCTTGTAAAGACAAAGAGCAGGACATTTAGGTCAAAGACCACTTCTGAACAGATTTTAATAATTTCTTTCTATTTCCCATCTCATGTAAAGCATTGTTGACATTTAATTAAAAAGTTTGTAACATTTATAAATCTTGAAGTGCACTCACTCTAAGACGATGCAGCAAGGGAAAACTCTAAGCTGATCTTCAAAATGGATCAGGCATGCCTTAAATGTCTCTGTCTTCACAAGTCAAGAAATAGTTTCGATAAATTTCTGCAGTCCGATTGGTCATTAAAATGTTTTAAGAGGACGACCAAGGCTGGACGGAGATCCAGGTTTAGCTCACCGCTATGTACAAGGAGGAGGACTGAAAGGGAGTTAAAGAAAAATATCTCCAAAGCTCACTTTCAGAGAGCTGCAGCAAAGGGTGCCATATAAAGTCTCCATGACAACCATCTGTTTAAGGCTTTTGTGCACAGCTTAACCAGTACTGCTTATAGTTGCAGATGGGCCTGTTTTATGACATCAGTGGCTTTTCTGTGCATTCAGGGTCTTCATCGTACAGACGCCCACCATATTTATATAATTTGAAGCAGCACTATGTCTAATCCACAGATATTTGACCTTTATTCCCTCTGTGAGGAAGTCTTTCTGAGTATGTAACAAATTAGGGTCCACTTTTCCCCCTGTCTCTGCCCTCACCTTTCAAGGCTGTCTGTCTCCTCTACTTGACCGACACTCATCCAATCGCTCCACATTGCTCTGTATGTCAATGAGTCTAAGTGTGTGTGTTTGTGTGTTAGTGTTGCTGCAGGAAACCTGATCACAGCACTCATGTATAAAAGAGAGGAAGAGGAGGCAGTGGTGAAGAAGAGAAATGCAGAGTTGCAGTTCTTGTTTTCCCTTGTGATGGGGAGAATACTGCCTGGGCTTTCCGAATGTCTGATGTGACGAGGCAATGTTAAAGGAAGGAAGAGCAGGACGTGATGGATGGAGGACAGGTACACGTGTGTCCCTGTGTGCAGACGGACGCTGCCTGTATGCGTAGCAATACTAAACCCAAGTTTTTTTTTACCCCCCAAAGCCTAGTTTTTTACTGCTGCTGTGATGGTTGTATCAGCAGTGTGCAGCAGAGCAGTAATTCCTGCACGGGTTTGTGCTCGGCAGCAGCTGCTAGAGGGCGCGCAAGGTGAGCTCGCGGCAGCAGCAACTGAGACTCGCTGCACACAACATTACATTATGTTCCTCCTGCTCTCTCTTGGAGTCCACCACCGTTCATTATTATGCTTTTTCCCCTCTCCTCTTCTATCTGCCGCCTCGTCTCTGGCGTTCTTTCTACCGGGGCATAGTAAATTAGACCGAGGGCCGGGCTTTAGTGCTCCGTCTGAGTCCTCAGTCTCTGATGACACAGCATCCTCCTGTACTCGGCTGAGTGAAAAAGTGGATGGGGCGGGAGGAGTGGGGTGGTTGGGTGCTGTCACTGCGATACAGACTGGAGGAAAAAAGAAAGTTGGAGAATGCCACGATTTTATCTTCTTGTTTTTTCCTATAATTATTTTTGTAGTTGTTTTTTTTTTTTTTTTTGCAGGCTTTGTGTTTGTATTTGTAGCTTATTAATTCATTAGTTTCCAGTCCTTTAGTTGGTATTGTGACATTACCTGCAGCTGTTTAGGGTTAGGGTTAGGGGGAATACAGTCCAAATTCACTGGCAATACAAGTGATAGAAAACTTGTTTGGGTCACAAATTATTACTTTTTCCTTTTGTAAGTGCTTGTGTAGCTTTCTGATGAAATGATGCCCTGTGTGATTAATATAAAGACAGTCAACTATTTTAATTTGATCCTACAAAAGTCAAGGAAGCAAAAATAAGTATTTGTGCAAAACTTCTGGGCTGCTGAGGTCAGAAAATCTCACAAATAATATAGAATTTTTTTTTTTTTACAGCTAACAGATGTGAAGTAATGAGGAAAAATTTAAATCTGTAACCTCATACATTTATATTATAACAAGTGGTGCATATTTTATCTTAAAACATTGATTCAGATCTTTGCTAACTAAAGCAGTCAGGCTGTTTAAATTAGATTTACTCACCGCTCACATGAGGGACATAAAGGCTTAGACACGGAAAACACAACTTTAATTTCAAACAACAATGACAACAATAATCATCATAAAAATTAAAAAATGAACTTTCTTTAGTTAGAACTGTTAATAAACATTAGCTATAAAATGCTTTGCAAGATAAGATATAAAAACATATAAACATTGGAAAAGATAAAAGTAAGAAGAAGATGACTCAAAAATTAACTTTTAAAGAATTTATTGGGGATTCTTTCATTTCTATCCCTATCAGATGCAAAATGTACCCTCATCAGGCCTCGGTATGAATTTGATTTGTTATTTACAACAAATACTGTAGGTTAAAATGAAAATTGGAGGGAGTTTTCCCTTCATGTAATCTTGCTTGTGCCTGTTTTTAATTTAACCGAATGATTTTTTTTAAGTAGACGTGCTCACAAATATTTGATTAATAAATCACAAAGAAACATAAACCAAAGAAGAAGAATTCAGGTGTGTGTTCTGGGTTTTGACTCAGAAGGCTAAAACTGCTTTTTGCTTTAAGAAGTAGTTCATTCCCTTCCCATGACTTCCTCCCTGTTGTTTCCCAGCTTAAATCTTTGTTTTTGTCTGTCTTTCTCACCTCCCCTTCCTTAGTTTCTCTGCTGCATCCTTCTTCCTCCTCCTTTGCCTCCTCCTCCTTCTCTCTACATCTGCCCATTTATCCCAGGTGTGGCTTTCTCTTCTCTGCAGCTCTTTGGTTTTCTTCTCTGCATCACTCACCCCCTGAATCTCTCTCTATTCGGTTCTCTTTGCTGATGTCCTGTCTCTGCCAGCCCGATGCCCCTTCTGGTTCTTGCTTGTTCATGTTATTTTAATTGTCCTGCATATAATATGGCGAACTATAGACTGAGGCCTGCTCCAGTGGGTTTTGCGTCTATTTATTATTAAACGTTTATTCTGTTAGTGTCACTAACTACTAGTCACAATGCAAGTTGAAGGAAAAGTTTTCCAAATAGTCTGTTAAGAAATACTTTATACTTGCAAATTGTACTTTGACTATTTCTGATATTAAACTCCAGGCTACTTGCATCTTTACAAGTCAAAACTCTGACTTGTATGTTGTGTTTTCAACCAGAAACTAGTTTGAAAAGAATGTGTATCTATTGTAACATAAGTGATGGCAAAATCCATCACTTGAAAAACATTTTTTTCCCCTTAAATAATAGTTCTGATTTTAGCAAATACAATCTGAAAAATCAATTTATCCGCCCTAAGTGATTATCTGATCTGAGCATTATTTCAGGAATCAATAGTACATTTGTGCCGTGACACTCAGACCTTCTCAGGGATTAGATTACTGGTCATTGCTGTTTATAAGGAAGCATCTAGACATCTAGATTATTCCAACCATTTCTCATTATGGCTACTTTTTCATGTGTGATTCCTTCATGTTTATTTGGATGCTATGTAAACCTATTCCTGTTTTAAGATAGTAAATGGCCCATATAGTGCTTTCCACAATTATTGATACTCCTTTACAGATGTGTATCAAATTCTAAATTAATGCTATGAAACACCTCTCAATTAAAAAAATGTAAAATATTCCACCCTATAATTTGGATACATTAATTCAGCTGGAAAACAACCTTACCTTCTAATTACTATACAGGAAATCCTAAATATTCCTATTAAATAAATGCATATGTTTTTATTTGTACTTTTTTAAAAATAATTGATTCTCTGATTCTTACCTTTGTAATGTGCAACTTCCTGTTCCTGTGGAATATAAATGTGACCTGACACAGAGGCTAATTTCTTTTAAGCACTCATCAAAATGGGAATAAAGGGATGAAATGTTATTCACAAAAGGCAGATATGTGCTGATCTTCGCAAGTAAGAATTTGGTTGCAAGAACACACTAACCTGCTTAAAATAACCCATATCTACAGGCAGAGCAACAATTAAGTAAATCAAATCACAGTTAGTGATGCTTTGCACATGTTAACTCCTAATGAGTAGCTACTCATTACTCCCTCCTTCCTTGCATTGTATTGACCTGGTCAGCAAAACACTTCCTTTGACCTCTGAGAGAAAAGACGACTTCAGGTCCCTTGGTTTCCTGTTCATGTGACATTGACTCCAGATGACAAAAACACATGATGAAACACAACCTCTCCGTTTCTTCCTTCCTTCTCTACAGTGTTGGCCCTACACTTTCTGTGTTTGTGGTTACTTTTAGTATATTTTCCACCAGAAGGTCAGGAGCTTTGATGTTGTTTTCTCGCTCTACAAGTGCAAATTTCAATGCTTTTTATTGGGAGCTTATGTGACAGACCAACACTTAGTGTCATGTTGTTGTACAGTGGAGAAAAATTGAAAAACTGCATAATTTCCAGTGTTGTATTTGTTGTACACTCTAAAATTTGACCATTGTGATACAAATTGTGATTAATCATGAAAAGAATAAAACTCAAAATTATGGTGTTTGCATACCTCTAACGGTGTCAACATGGCAGGGTTTGTAAGTTTTGCTGTTTCATCTCTTTTCCCCTCTACTTAACACCAATACAAGTTAATATCAATACAATTGAGTAACTGTATGTAATTACTTTGTACTGACTAGTGCTAGTTTTTCTACCTAATGTAAGAGGTGAACTGTGGCAGCCTGTTTAATTTTAGGGTTCCTTAAATGGACAGTAGTTTCTCTGATGTCATGAATTGATAGATATATTGCAGAAAACTCAAACAAAATGCCACAATGAAATTTCAGATCCATATTGGTCATCCCTCTCTGTTGAGAAAAAGCCATTTGAAATGACATCTACAGTTTAGGATAGGTCATGTGGGATCAAAACGCTATATTTCGCAGAAAACTGATACCACACATGGAGATGCAAGGAAAGATTCCCACAGATTCCCACTATATTCTTCTAAACAGATCCTTAAACAAAAACTTCTGCTAGCAATTAAACCAAGAATTTTGGTTTTGTGTAGAGGGTCGACTGAAAGCTGGAATAAAAAAAAAGAGGCGAGGGGAGTGGGAGGGATACATAAATGCCCATATTTTAGTTGTAAAACATTAAAAAACTATGTTGTGTCATATTTTCAGCTTTCTTTTTATGGCATTTTGTGGTTGAAGTTTGTGGTTTTAACATGACACAATGTGAAAAACTTCATTTATATTTCCAAGGCATAACTAAATGACCATAGTCATGTCGACTTTAACCAGGTTGCTGTTAATTGTCTCACAATGAAAGAGATTTGATGGAAAAATGCCCATCTTAACTTCAGTCATATAATCGTTAGATTTCGAGGTAACTGTCCTCCTCCTTCTGATCACAAATACATAATTTAACGTCTGTTTGTCTGCAGTTATGTTTTGAGTTACGCGTATTTTAAACAAAGAACCTCCTCATCCAAATATCCATGGTCCTCCTCTGAGCTACGCATTTAAAAACACTGGCCAGAGAGAGCAGCTCTGAGCTGGGATGCCTGGAGATAACGTGCAACACCTCAGCAGTCTGTTTGTAAATGATGCTCATGTCCATAACGCTGACCTCATGTGCCTTTTGTCTAAGACTTTGGCACAGGCCTCTGCAGACCCCACACATGAGTACACAGAAACAAACAGAGGCTGCTGCCTCACCCCTTGCCCAGCCGCACTCGGCCCAGTGCTGTTTATGGGCAGGGAGTGGTTACTGCGAGCGAGCTCCGAGTCAGCAGATCTTCCCTGATCGATGACAGCATTTGCTGTTCCCTTTCCAGTAAGAGCTTTAAACCCGACATGAAGAGAGCCATTCAGCCACAGAGAAGTCAGGGAGCTCTGCATATGGATGTCTGCTTGTCTTGGACCTTTAGGAGAGCTCACTGCTTCTGTCACAGTGAAGGTCCTGCTGGGAGCTCTTTGACAAGCTCTCACAGAGGAAGTGATGTCAGTAAGGCAAAGTGTTGCTTCTTTGCTACCTCTGCCGTGCTGTGAAAATGTACTTATATGCAGATTTTCTCAGTTTATTCTTCTGTATAACAGTGAAAACCTGAGTAAATATTAGCTCTTCTCAATTGATTAGTTCATTTATCAAGAGGAAAAAGAAAATGTCTTATCTCATGTTCCCCAAAACATCTCGATGTTCCCATTGACTTTTAATAAAATTATATTTTAACTAAAATGAAACAGTGGAAATGCATTTGACAACATCAAATACTAATCTAGCATTTGTTCCAGAAAAGATAATCATACTGACAGTCCATGATGGCAGTGGTAGTGTGATGGTCTGCTTAGCTGCTTCAGGACCTGGACGACTCACTGTAATTGATAGAATCACAAATGCTGGTCTCTTCCAGAAACCAGTTTGTGACCTTATGCTCAAGGGCAGGGGGGTCATGCAGAAGGACATCTCTGATTGGCTTAAAAAAGAGACTCTTCAGACGGATTTTGAATGTATTTTCCTCACTATAAGTGGCTCTGAAGTATCAGTCAAAAAAAAAAAGAAACACATGCAGGTTGAAATTGTTTATAAATTGTTAAATGTGGAAGACCTTGTTCATGTTAATGATATGATAGACTGGCATGTTGTGTTCACTTACCTGCTTTTCAACAAAGTTGACCTTGGCTTCGAAGTCTGCTGGCCGTTTCTGAAGTATGTTGGTGCCATGGTCAGGAATGTCTAAATACAATAAATCAGGATGCAGCAGTGTGAACTTAAACTGGTCTTTCATGCTCCAAAGTCCTTCAATGTGGTTGAATAAAAAGTATTTTTCAAAGAAGAGTGAGGCAAAAATTTCTGCAAAGCGATGTAAAATGCAAGTTCCCAAAGGGAGACAAAACATTTCTTTGGTTTAGATTTTCACAAACAGCCAAGATCATTTGGGTTGCTTTGTTTCCTTTAATTTTTAAAATCACCATCAGAAAACTGCTTTTGGAGAGAATACTGGGACAAAGCAAATCTAACTCTGAGGAAAAAAATAGGATATGTAGGACACTATTTGGGATGCTGTACACATGGGATACTATAAAAAAAGATAAATACTTGGTAAAAAAAAAAAGCAAGTAAAAAAAGCCATCACAAGATTATGGGATAAAGAGGAACCTCCAACATTGGAGCAGTGGCTGTGCATTGAGGAATTAGATTTCCTTGATGGAAAAACTCTCATCTGAACTGAGGTCGCAAAAGGGTCAAATGAAATGGTTATAGAAACAAGAAAGACACCACTTCCACAACTAGACAATACTGATATTAAAAAAGAACAATTGCATAAGGATGCAAACATGACATATAAAAAAGCTACATAAAAAATAAGTAAGAAAACTGCTTTTGGTATTTCACCACCATGCAATTGTTTGATGATCATTTGAGTGGGACATATTTATATTTTCATATGATGTTTTGTCTCGTGTATAACATGGCAGTAATATTACTAAGCTTAGTTCTATGACAAAAGTCTCCTAAGTCATGTATAATTTCCTCATTTAAAGTGAGACATCAGAAAGTTTTTCAGGACATGTATCAAATATTTGTCGCTACTGTTTGACTAACTTTCATCTCTTCTCTTTCTCTCTTCTCTCCATAGACATTTATAGTCCTAAACAAGGGGAAAACAATCTTCCGCTTCAGTGCCACACCCTCCTTGTACATCATAAGCCCTTTTAATCTATTTAGGCGAATAGCTATAAAGATTTTGATACATTCATATCCTTTCAAGTTACTTATTGAAATTGAAGGAGCAATATAATGAGACTTTGAGATGTTTTTCATGAAGTGTTTTGCTCAGGAGTGAGGAATGATCTTCAACTTGACCATCATTTAATGTTAAACTTCAGATTTTGTTGTTTGATTAATCAATTAAAGTTGTAATCGATCATTGAAACTGATCGCTTTCCTCATCGATGCCTTTTATCACCATCTCACAAAATAATTTAAGTGGCTAACTCAAATGCAATTTTCACAGCTTTATGAGTATGTACAGATAGTAATAACAATTATGTTAGGTCATCATTTCAGTGATGCTGTAATGTTTGCCTCAACAGATGCGCATCGTTTAAGTATAAGCTGTTCTTCAACATGATCTGTCTGGCTGGAGATGCTGCAGAAATGGAGATGCTGACGACCTTAAGGAATCTATGTCTAAAATGTTTGAGATTTGCTGGGCTGTAATTTCTGAGAAAATATGTTTTGTAAATAAGTTTTAAAGTTTAAAGAACTAATGGTACTGTATAATTTCCACTAGACTCTGAATTTCTAACACTAACAAAATTTCATGTCATTTTCCATGAAAAACAGAAATATTTCTCAGCGATTCCTGCGTTTTGAACAGAAGTTCGCCTTTACTGATCCACTCTTGAGTAGATTTGTGTTCATTAGATAACTGAGCTTCTTAAAGCTCCTAGGGAAATTAGTTGGATTGATTCTTACATATTCAGCTTCATAATGCTCAACAAATCCAATATATTAAAGGTTTATTAGTGGAAAATGATTACCTACAATGTATTCCTTAATTAGAAGATGGTGCCTTTTATTGATGTGGCTCCTTTTCTTTCCATTCTTAATAATGAAACATCTATTCATATTTTGCTGTGACTTAAATTTGTTATTTCTGCTTGTTAATTCACATTTCCTTTCAGGAAGAACTTTAATTGTGTTGTCTTTACTTTAAAATGTACAGGTTAACTATTTTCTTGCTTTTCTGTCTTCTTCCTACCTTTTAAAAATGTTTAACACATCTTGCTGTTTTATGTGTGCACTGTTCAAGGTTTTCCTTAACATTTGTGTTTCCACGTTATTCAGCATGATCATCATGTGTACCATTTTGACCAACTGTATATTCATGACATTTAGTGACCCGCCAGAATGGTCCAAACAAGTAGAGTAAGTACACTGTATACTTTTCCCCAAATGACTTGCATTTGAATCCTGTCACTGCTCCTCACTCTCCACTGGACTTTCTTTCATAGGTATACCTTCACGGGTATCTACACATTCGAGTCGCTCACAAAAATTGTTGCCCGAGGTTTTGCCATCGACGGCTTCACGTTTCTCAGAGATCCATGGAACTGGCTGGACTTCATGGTCATTTCAATGGCGTACGTATATGTTTATATAATTGTTGTCTTATCTATATAAAAAGAGGTGTAGTTGTGTATTAAAATGATTTAAGATAACATTACAAGAAAACTCACTAGTTGCATAAACAAGCACATAAAAGCAACCTGCAAATTATCCGTGATCCGCCTTAGTGATAAAATTGCAGCAGATCTACTAAAAACAGCAGTAAAAACATTTCTCGTACTCTTAATACTTGCATGTTTAAAGCTTTAAACATGAGCAGCAGCTGTGTATCACAGGATCCTGTTGTCTCTTTTGCAGCATTAGTGGATAATTGCTCTTCTGAAGTCACACTATAATGCCAAAGGCATATGAAGATGACTTAGAGAGAAGGTGTATTATTAATAATACCTTAACTTAAAATACACAGTGTCTTGCAAAAGTATTAATACCCCTTAGGTGTTTTCATATTCTGTCACTGCAGAACCTGTCTGCTGTGTTCCTTGGTCTACGATTATGTGCTGCTGTAAGATTCAAGAAGACATAAAGTCTTAAGATTACATTACATTAGTGGTTGAAAATGACAAAATGTGAAAAAGTTCAAAGGGGTGATGAGTACTTCTGCCAGTCATTGTGGATCTTAAAACATACAATGGATAAAAATGTTTGGAGCCTACATAGATTTAATCAGTTTTTTGTCACACATATTCAGACATAAATAAACACCAAATTAAGTTTTTAAATTACGATTTGTTTAAATGAACAACATTATTCAAACCACCCTGGCACTGCATGGAAAAGTAATTGCCCTCTGAACCTGATAGGAGGTTTTACCACCCTAGCAGGTTATTCTTTTTCTGAAATGCCTTGTTAGTGTGTGACTGAGCCAAAGAGTTTGACTTTTGTCTTGTCAGTTCAAGTCTTGAGGATCATCAAAATGTTTTTTGGTAAATATGAGATGGGTCAGTGTCTTCTGTTTTTGGTCGGCTTTGGTTTGGCCTTGGAAATCAGCCCGTTTTTTTCATTCTTATTTTTGAATCGTAAACAGTGACTAACTGAGGCCTGTAAGGGCTGCATTGCTTCAGGTGATCCTCCAGGTTCTGCATCTGCATAAGTTGTTGATGCACTGTTGGAGTCATTTTAGCAGGCTGGTCACTTCTCCATGTTTTCTCCACTTGTAGTTATGCTTCATTGGACTAAAAACTTTAAAATGATTTTGTTTCGTATCTGTTCTTGATTTTCTTCAAATTAGAATTAGAATTAGAATTCAACTTTATTGTCATTGCACTGTCACAAGTACAAAGCAACGAAATGTAGTTTGCGTCCATCCAGAAGTGCTATACAGGATATAAGTAGTTATTTACAGGTGTACAAAGATGGCTATAAAATAAAATGTTCTGTTGAAATATAATATAAATATAAATATGGGAGCTATATGCACATATTATACAGATTATGGAGATTATACAGAGTATACAGGAATGTTAGGAAAGGATTGTATATATTGTTATTTTTTGAGATTTTGTAACCCACTTCATGTTGCTAAAAATGTTCTGTTCAAATTAGTTAAATCATGAGGAGATGGGCTATATACTTCTAGTTAGTGCCAGATTTGGACACATTTGGAAATAATTTGAAAAGTGTTTCTTTATTTACTTTATACTTATCTGATATTAAAATTCGTTTGATGCAACATTTAAGTGTGACAAAATAATCTCTTGGGAAAGCAAACACTTTATCATGACATTGTATTTACAGTATTTTTTGTTTTGCTTTGATCTTTGAATATGGCATTGTTATTGCAGTTTAATATCAAAACAGAAATAACTAAAATAAACTGTAGATAAAAGAGAATTTAGTCGACTTAAGTGATGAGAAATTGTCTAATTTTTCCATAAGTTAAGGAGCATACATCATAAATATTCATTTGCTCATGTCCTCATTATATTGCAGTTGAAGCTTTTAAAAAAATGTTTTCAGCCTGGTTAAATCCCCCCTAGCTTTTTAAGTTTAGTCCTTAATTTATTTGGGTATATCTGGGAATATTCTAGCTGTTGGTGTAAACTTTTACAGAGGGGTTGTGTGGAGTAGTAGAAAGAGTCAGTATTGTACCTACAGTATACAGGTACGACAGCAGCTGTGTAAACATTAACACTGTTTTTAAGTTCTTGCATAATCACACCTTGCTCTCTAAAAAAAAAACCATAATCTCTGTAGATCAGTCATTTTATCGGCCTGATGCTTTGCTCTGAGAAGCTATCATCAAATTTCCTTCCTGTTTTCCTAACATGAAATATGTTTTCCACTTCAAGAATAAAACCCTGACTACTCATAAGTACTTTTCAAAATGCCTCTTCACACAAACCAACCTATTGTTCTAGTTTTGATTGATTGGATGACCTTATGAATTAAATTAGATTAGATTAAATTACATTCTTTTTTCCATGGCATTCAGTCCCATCACGTTAGCTATGCTTACTAAAATATTTTGCAACTTTTTTTCCTCTTCATCTAACCTGAATAACTCCTGAGTGACTGTATCTGATCCACCCTGCAGGTATATAACAGAGTTTGTAAACCTAGGCAATGTGTCAGCTCTGCGTACGTTCAGGGTTCTGAGGGCTTTGAAAACTATTTCAGTTATTCCAGGTAAGGCAGGTGTTTGTCTTGCGGGAGGGCGATCCACGGGGCGTCATGTTAGTCATGGTTGTGTTTCACTCCCTCCTCCTCCTCTTCCTCCTTCGTCCTCCTCTCACTGGGCGGACAGGTGTTCAGCCTCTGTCCCACCGTAGTGTCCCCTCCCGGTCTTCGGTGGTGGTGCTGGTGTCGTGTTCTTGCACAATCATTTGTGTGTGTTGTTATCGTGTGTGTTGTGTATCATAGGGTTCTGTTCTGTGTGTCATCCTACCTTGTTGCAGATATATAACAGAGTTTGTGGACCTTGGGAATGTCTCGGCGCTGAGAACGTTCAGGGTTCTCCGAGCATTGAAAACTATTTCTGTCATTCCAGGTGAGACTCCCATTTAAACACTAAGGCTGATCCTAAAATTAGATGTTTTTCTTTGTATATCTCCTTTTTTGCAATCAAAAATGTGAAGCATTTTTGATTGGCTGAGAAGTCTGCAGGCAGTCTTGTGGGCTTACATGTTTCTTAGGATTACTCTGAGGACAAATGTACAGTCATAGTGAAAAGAGTGCTGTCTGTCAATTACCAGGTTTGAACTGATATGATCTGGTTTATATGAGGTTCAAAATTCCAAATTAAAATGTGTAAAACCACACAAAACAGATTTTTGCCCAAATAGAAGTTTTTGTGAAGATATAAGCAAACTCCAAAAACTCTAACAATATGAAACATATGTAAACCCTCAGAAATAAAAAAGGGACTTATTTTCTTTTCCCCATGACTGTAAAAACTTGCATCTCTCTTAAAATGTTTGGATTGCTCTGAAGCGGAAGTGATTCTAGAAGTGAACAAAACTGTGGGATTATTTGCCAGAAAAGTTTTATTGTATTTTCTTAATGTTCAGTAAGCATTTTTTTTTTTAATAAGTGGATTTTTAGGTGACAAATATGTGAGAGGGGGAAATCTATCATCTGCATTTGCACAGTTTTGGTTTGTGTCCAAACTCTAACGATACCTCCTTTGGTTGTCATGTAAACAATTTAATCCTGTAAGACTGCCAAGCCTGTGCAGCATGAACCTCTGAAACTTGCTGTTCAGATCTAATTCAGGGGTCATTGATTTATTTTATAATTCAATTTTCATTAAGTCCACACTGAATTATAGATTATTTTACAAATACTCGCATCATTTAAATGTGTCAAATTAACAGTCTTATGCAAATCCTCCACATAGTTTAGATTTGTATCGTTTCCTTGCAGTCAGAGCTTTTGTCTCACCAGATGTTGGCAATAATTCAATTACAGAACCATCCGTTAAGGCATTGCGAATAAAAAAGAAACAGACTTAGAGCAAAACCTCTGACTTCACATTGTAAACTGCTTGTGAAAATAGTGAAACAGCATCTTCCCATTAAGGAGTTACTTCATTTAAATCTAAATATTTCAGGATGATGTTCTCAATGCAGATTTCTTCTTTGTTTTTTGACACATACCAGATCCTCTAAAACAATTAAGTCTGACAAAAATAACCTAGGTAAATAATAATAAATTATATAATATAAATTTGATATTTTTATATAAGGGGAAAAATGGTGCAAAAATGTGAACAGTGGATATCCCCTCTTTAGCATCCTAAATATTGTGTTAAGAACACTCAGAATAAGTAAAAAAGGTGGGATAAAAATGAGTCTTCTTTCATTTAAAATAATTAAATCATTTTGCTTAATACTATTTATACTGATGTTACCATTTCCCTCAGCCTTGGCGTTTAAATGACCTGCATGCCTCCTCTCATTGACCCTAAACCCCAACTCTAGAGCTCCTAAAAGCTAAATCTTTGTGCATGTCTTTTTGTCATCTTCTTCATTTCTTGCTTCCCTGCATAAACCTGCATCTGTGCATTGTTTGCACATTTTACTATACTGTGTTTAATATGAAGTTGGTTTGGGATTTTTCCATTGATGAAGTTAAAATCGTTCCTCTTCTGTTTAAATCTTCCTTGAGTTGTCATATCGCTCTACTCTTTTTATTTCTTGAGATCTGTTTACATGTGTGCATATTTCTCTGATGGAAAAATCCCATAAGACTTCAGTATTTGCTGTGATAGTTTTCAAATATCTTCTTGAAAGTATTGCAATACAATAGTCTGTATATGCTACAAAATCTTAAAACAGTTTTATTATGAAATAAAACATTTTTAAACTTTGAAACTCAACTCAGACTCGACAATAATTGGACAGGAATGACTCCACATGGTAATTATTAGAGTCATGTTAAAATATTTGCTAATTTCGTTGATGGCACAGTAAGAAAAATCAGAGACATGACATCAAACACTCATCAAAACAATAAAAAAGACATTGCACAGGTTTTTTATTGCATCCTTAATTTAGCTGTTGTTCAGATGCTCGTTATGTTAGTTGTATGTAGAAGAAACAGCTTAATTCATTTTAACTCAAAACACAGAGATACCGTTGGTGTTCCAGCTCCGGCAGACATTTCTGTTGAAGGAGCTTGTTAATTACACCGTACTTATCTTTCATTACCTTTTTTACTGCAGTTTTTTATCTGAAGTGACACTTCAGTGATGAGTTCTAATCACTGTTGAGCAGGCTAGTGGCAACGCCGCAGAAGACTCAGTTTGATGAGGCTACACTGTCACTCAGAGGTGTATGAACATTCATCATCAGCATGAATGCTATAACACTTCTTAGCATTCAGTTAAGTTATAAATTATTGTGAACTTTGACCCCTCTTTTCAGCCGATTCTACAGAGTTTTCTTTGGTGTTCATTTAAACTTGTTGCTTTCCCTGGCTCAGACTCTACTTTAAAGCATCATCCACAAATTTTCAATAAAGTTGAGTTAGGCTCATTCCAAATGTTAGTCTATCTATTCATGACAGTTTTTATGTGTTTGGGATCATTTTCCTGATCCCAGAAGAAGAAAATAGTTGTTTCTTTCTCTTACTCTCCTCCTTCCTTCATGTTTGTGTGTGATTCTGTGTGAGGCGGCCCGTTTCCATGTTTGTGCATTTGTGCACATCTGCATGTGTGTGTGTGTGTGTTGTTTGTTTGTGTGTGTGTGAACAGGCCTGAAGACCATTGTGGGCGCTCTGATCCAGTCTGTGAAGAAGCTGTCGGATGTGATGATCCTGACCGTCTTCTGTCTCAGCGTCTTTGCGCTGATCGGCTTGCAGCTGTTCATGGGGAATCTCCGCAACAAGTGTGTCTTCTGGCCAATCAACATGACTGAGCAATACCTGGAAAACGGCAGCCGAGGTTTCGACTGGAACAAATACATCTATAATGACTGTGAGTGTGACCTCTGACACTCGGTTTGACTAGGGGCTCATGCAGTCTTCAAGTCTAGTGTGAAAAATATGTGAAAATTTCTGTAAAAATCCATCCATTCAACTTTAGTTTTCTATTTATGTATTTATTACAGGTTTTATATCAACCTAACAACTGCAGAAATATTAATTCTTTGGAAACTTTGTCATTAATATTTTAGAAAGTATGAAAAACTAACAGAGAACTCTCTAAATTTGACTTTTACAAATTTGGAATTTTGAATAGACAATAAATTAGACATTTCTGAGATTCCTAGTACTGAAATTCAATATCTTTTTATCTTGCTTTTACGAAATGTAAACATAAACACTGACTAATTTATTCTTTAGGCAGTGATCAATGAAAGTGACTGTCCTGATTTGCTTTTCTGCAGCAAATTTCTACTTCCTGCCCGGTGCTCTGGATGCTCTGCTGTGTGGAAACAGTTCAGACTCAGGGTGAGTTGTGATTTAATGTGAGTTCATGATGGATATTTTCTGTCTCTGTTCATGGAGTTAGTTTAATAGTTTTTATTGCAAAATTAATCTAAAACTTGAGTAAGTTATATGTAATTTTGAGCAATTAGTCATATATTGCAGTTTTATCTCTGTAAAATCGCACAAATATCTGGAGGTACATATTAACCACACCAAGATGACGCTAAAAATTATAATTAATTTCATTTGAGCAGTTTCTTTTAGCTATATTTGTGTGACTTTCTTTCAGACGATGTCCAGAGGGTTTCACGTGCATGAAAGCTGGAAGAAACCCAAACTATGGTTACACCAGTTTTGACAGCTTTGGGTGGGCTTTCCTCACCCTCTTTCGTCTCATGACTCAGGACTTCTGGGAAAATCTCTACATGCTGGTGAGGAGACGTTTTCCTGATTTGTCACAAATCTTTTCTATAAAATGTCTCCTCTGTGAGATCCGACAATCTATTTATTCCAGAGGTCACCCAATAATTAAACAGAGTTCCCTTGACAGATCAGGCAAAGTGAATGATTAATCAGCAAATCATCCAAGAAACTATGATAACTCTGGAGGAGCTACAGAGATCCATAACTCAGTTTTAACAGCCTATTAAAGCTACTATTAATTGTGCACTTAATACATCTGAATCCAAATGAGAATCTGTAGCAAGACATAAAAACTGATGAGAACAGATGTTTTCCATCCAGCTTGATGGACCTTCAGCTGTTTTTCTCACAGGTAGAAGAACAATTTTCAAATCTGGTAGGCGGTGGTTTAAACTACATTCCTCGAGGACCAGAGTCCTGCAACTTTTAGATGTGTCCCTTGTGCTATGGACTTGAATTAAATAGCTGAACTAGCATGCAGTCAAGCTCTGTTAATGAGCTAATATTGGAGGCAGGTGTGCTGAAGCAGAGATGGACCCAAAAGCTGCAGGACATCAGATCTAGAGGACTGGAGCTTGAGACCGCTATGGTACAGCAAACCCCAAAAGTTTGTTT
Organism: Alfaro cultratus; assembly: GCA_903066825.1. Classification (NCBI taxonomy): domain Eukaryota; kingdom Metazoa; phylum Chordata; class Actinopteri; order Cyprinodontiformes; family Poeciliidae; genus Alfaro; species Alfaro cultratus. The sequence continues at coordinate 26,005 of CAEFZX010005720.1, read as the reverse complement.
TATGAAGTATTGAACCAAAAGGGACTCAATTCAAATGCACTTTTCATCTATAAAGAATAAAATAAATAACATGATGACTCCTTTTTGTTCCGCTTTTACATTTTTGGACTACTTTGTGTTGGTCTATAACATAAAGTCATGCATCAACCTCCATGTTTTTTTGTTTTTTTTCTCAGACTCTGCGAGCTGCAGGGAAGACCTACATGGTATTCTTTGTGCTGGTCATCTTTGTGGGCTCCTTCTACCTGGTCAATCTGATCTTGGCTGTGGTGGCCATGGCTTATGAGGAGCAGAATCAGGCCACAATGGAGGAGGCTGAGCAAAAAGAGGCTGAATTCAAAGCTATGCTGGAACAGCTCAAAAAGCAACAGGAGGAGACGCAGGTAAGCTTCGTCTTTCCTTTGAGATGTAAACATCTGATTTGCACATTTTGTGCTCATTATGAGGCTATTTTTTATGTTTTTTTCCTGCTTCAGGCTGCAGCTATGGCCACATCGGCAGGGACCGTATCAGAGGCTGCGTTAGAGGATGTAGAAGGAGGTCACTTGTCCCGCAGCTCCTCAGAGGTCTCCAAGCTGAGCTCAAAAAGCGCCAAAGAGCGACGCAATCGCAAGAAGAAATGGCGTCAGAAAGAGCAGGAGAAGGAGAAAGGAGACAGTGAGAAGGTAGTTAAGTCTGAGTCAGACGATGGCAGCAAGAAGAGCACCATCCGCTTCCCAGGAACCCGACTGGGCAGGAAGACATCCATCATGAACCAGGTACAGTCAGAAGAGAATGTCTCAGCTTCTGCAAAATGATCTGTTTGATGGCTTCAGGTTAGAAAACCGTACAAGCTTTTAGTGGTTGGAAGTGTACGACTTCAGTTCGGTCCTAAATTATTGATCCATTCCAGTGACCTGTGAGGTCCTCTTTAACAGGGGATATGCAGCCATTTTGTGTTGGCTGATGTTTGGTCCTAACCAGGTGGGAAAGCTGATGTATTATCTAAACATTCAGTTTGATGTGATTTTTTTATTCTCATACAACCAGGAAGTTTTTCAGTTCTGCTATCAGCCACTGTGTAGGCACAAACCGAACATAAAATTTTTATTGATGGTTTGTAAAAATATCTTCTGAGAAACTGAATTTCAGTTACTTTTGTTTGATTGCATTACATAACATATGTAAGACAAAAACATGGAATAAATTATTGTTATTGTTTAAAATGTTATTTATGAAGTGACAGTATAAACTCCAGTAGTTCCTGGTTTTTTTCTCTTAATGCAAGCCTTTTATTTATTTTATTGACTTCTCATCTCTCTGTCTGCACTCTGTTTTCTAGGTCTTTATTTTCTAATTTTTTCCAGCTGTTTTCAGCAATCTCAACACCTCCATTTTTTAAATCTGTCTCTCCTCAGTCTCTGCTCAGCATCCCAGGCTCGCCCTTCATGTCACGCCACAACAGCCGCAGCAGCATCTTCAGCTTCAAGGGCCGCTCCAAGGACATGGGCTCGGAGAACGAGTTTGCGGATGACGAGCACAGCACTGTGGAGGAGAGCGAAGACCGCCGAGGCTCACTGTTCATACCTTACCGTCGCAACAGCTACAGTGGCTTCAGCCAGGGCTCGTCCCGCATCCACCCACTGGCGCCACACTCTGGAGGGAAGAGGAACAGCACGGTGGACTGCAACGGCGTGGTGTCTCTCATCGGCCCCGGGCCTGGCAGACGGCTTCTGCCTGAGGTGAAAATAGATAAGGCAGCCACTGATGACAGTGTAAGGACGTCCATGGGACACCAATCCAGTTTAGGCATGATGATGGCCCTGATCTCTGCAGCTCCTTCTTTCGAAGCCCAGACCCTCCCCCCCCTTGTTGTTCTGTTTCCTGAACTCTAAGCTCTCCTTCCTCCTCCTGAATAATCAGATTCTGTTTAAAAACGTCACCCTGCAGAGCCACTTACTCTTTCTGATTGATTTAATGTTCCTTTTTATTATTTTTTTTTAATGACTAACAAGCAGAAACATATCTACAAACTCCCTTTCTAACCAAACTAATGAATATTTTGTCAACAAAATTCACAAAAATGAACATGTCTTGCTGAGAAACACTCTCTTTATGTCATTACTTAGAAATCCCATTCTTGAGCTTTTATCCTTCTTCTAATCAACCCTCTTCTCTCCATATCTGTCTTTCTCTTTCATTCACCTCCTCCTCTCCTGTCTTCATCTATTCTCCATTCCTAACCCTGGATGGTGCAACAAACAAGCCTGAAACAGTTTTTCTGTAACAATATTTCTCCCCTTGCAGCACGCATGGTAGACCTCCTCTTCTCTCAGCCAGTCAACCTGCTCTTACCTGTTTACCTCTTTTGAATATTAGCATGGTGTAGATGTTAATGATGTCTTGAGATCCCCTCTGTTGACATGACGTGCATGCCACTGCATGCATTTCAGTATTACAAAGACATTAGGATGAGTTCAATGTAATCTGCAGATTTGATGTGAAGATTTAGGCTGTATTTTCTTTATTTGGTCTGTTCAGTGGAACATGGGTATCATTTAGTGGCTGAGGTAGCCTTGAAGCGTTGCTTTTAATTTTTGTGTACATCCCATGCTTTTCTAAAGGATCATTCATGTTTTCTCTGAGTACAGACTACAGATGTGGAGATTAAGAAGAAACACTCCGGCTCTCTCATGATTTCTGTGGATCAGCTCAACTCCTCCTTCAAAGGAAAGGACCGTGCCAACAGTCAGATGAGCGTGGTCACCAACACACTCTTAGAAGGTACGCTTATTTCACAAAAACCTTATTATGCTTTTCCAGAAATGGTGAAAATGACCTGTTTTCAAATGTACACTTAATTAACGATGTGTTTAGATAGCTTGAATACATTTTGTGATGTGACAAGTTTAAACTGAGCTGGGCGATAAATCAATAACAGTAAATATCACGAAAGACACATTATCAACATAAAGAGAAAATACATCCAGTAAAGTAGTCAGTAATTCCACTGAATCCCACAGCATTCTGGGGGATGTAGGCAGAGGAAAGGCTTTAGCCGCTCAACCTCTCACAGCCCCACAGTAGCTCTGATTGTTGATTCTTTGGAAGAGGCAAACATTATTCATGCACTTCACAAATCTGATCGTAATGGCGACAGCCATAACTTTTTAACCAGCTTTAGTTGCAGTATAGATGATTCAGTAGGGCTGGATGCAAATACACACCACCCTTCAGTTATTTTATTTGAAAAACATTAAAAACTGCTTTTTTTTCCAGTCAAAGCTGATGGGAGGATGGATTTAGCTAAAAGAAAACATGAGGCTGCAAAAGACATGAGACTGACGCAGAGATTCATCTTTCAGCATCGCGACAACCTTAAGCATAAAGCCTGAGAGACAATGTAACTGCTAAGGAAAATATTTCTGTATCAGAATGGCCCAGTTAAAGTCCAGCCCATTCAAATGTGAATTAGTAATGACTCAACAGGAGCAGAGCACACAAATATAAAGCAAAATTTTTAAGTTATTTTTTTGTAAAATAAAAAAACAATGTACCACTTTCCTCCCACTCTGCAACTGTGCACAATAATATTAAGAGTTCCCCCCAAAGTCCATTGAAATTGTCTTTTATAACAGGACAAAAGGTGAAAAAGATCAGGGGTAGGATTACTTTTGAAGGTAGTGTACATGGGTTGAGGATATATGCTGTTTCATAATAGTCATGACCTAAATTTAACTTTAACATATAATCACCAAACCTGTTCTTCCTCATCCTGCAGAGTTAGAAGAGTCTCAAAGAAAGTGTCCTCCCTGTTGGTACAAGTTTGCAAACATCTTCCTCATCTGGGAATGCTTCCCCTTCTGGCTAAAACTCAAGCACATCGTCTATTTGATTGTCATGGACCCGTTTGTGGATCTGGCCATCACCATCTGCATTGTGCTCAACACTCTTTTCATGGCCATGGAGCATTATCCGATGACGCCACATTTTGAGGAGGTCCTGGCCGTCGGCAACCTGGTAAGAGACGACAACGTTTACCATCTTCCATGCTCTTCTTTTCTCCTCCGCTGGAGCGACGGAGGAGTTTCACATCTAGTTTGTCTGCTTAAGCAAAACAATGCATCATTTCATATGTGCACTTAAGAACTCAAACTAACCACATAGAGTTATCAGATGGAAACCTCATTAAATATTTATTTCCATTTTAATGTTGCCATCTAGTCAGCTCTGCAGTCTCATCACCACCTTTTAGTTCCCTTTTCTTTTGTCCAGTTCCCTCTTATACAAAGTTTGTGCTTTGACTAATATGTGAAATGTCTCGTACTTTTGGCACCCTTCCTTCCACTTGAAGACATACGTAGATGTGGTACGACATGGTTTAGCAGTGAACATGCCAAACAAGAAGACATTTTGATTTGGCTGAGTCCAGCCCCGGCTTCCTAAAAAAACCACTGTAGCACAGCAGTATTCACTCTGCGTCAGCACTGAGACAGGAAATGAGGTCATAAGCATTGGTAGCTGTCCAAAGTGAAACAGGAATTTAATTCACCCTGCATCAGAAGCTGGATGGTGCAGTGTGAATCACTGGGTGTCTTCTGCAGCACTGCCTGGACACATGATTAGCTGTCTGGTGGGTGAATGTGCAGATTTTTGACCTTACCCTGGCATTTAAAATTTGCACAGAGTTAAGGTTTTAGCAGTAATACATTTTAAGGTCATTGCATGCAAGCTAGTTAGGGTTGTGCAAAGATAATTTACATGAAATCTTTTGAGGTTTATAATCACTACCACTTTTAGCAAAATGTAAAGAAGTTTTTACAAATGTTTTCTATATGTAAAGACTCCTTTACATATATTTTATAGCAACTGGCTGTAATTTAAGGTGTTAAAGTTTCAATATTGCTCATATTTTAACACACTTAAATCTGTTTTAAACTGATTGCACATTTATTGATTGCCACCTCACAAGTTTTTTCTTGTGAGGTACATTGTTTTTAATGGTAGAAAAGTAATTACACCATCACAGTAATCACAGAGTATCACCCGACCCAACCCAGATCTCACAGCATTATTTATTAAAACTGTGATTCTTTTTGGAAGTCATAGTGAGAGAAGGCTCATCCCTTTGTGAAAGTTTGCATTTCCTTTCACAATAATTGAAGATAAATTGTTGAAACTCATTTGAATGGACTTTAAACAATTACATGTTAAATTTATACAGTGAAATACCAAAATACATTTTAATCTGCTGTTTCACTGTTCTTTGTCTTGGCTACAAACATGAAATGAAAAAAAATAAAGTGTCTTTTATGAAATATCGAGCCATGTCACATGACCACATTTTCTACATATTGTGTGTAATACGATCAAGGATGCAAAATTTACAGTCTGTTATCACATTAGGATAGAGTAAGTTTCTTTTGCCATAATATTACCATCTTTTTTTTTAATACACAGAACTTACTTATCAATTAACATCTGTGAATAAGAGCTTAATGTTTTAAACATAGTCTATAAGCTTCCAGAAACTGTCAAATAATTAGCAATTAAATAAATCAGAAAATTTGTTTATCTACCATGACATGTGAGCCGTGTCGAGCACTAGGCATGCCGAGTGAAGCGTTAAGATAATGCAAATCTCAACACTATGTAATGTTGATAAATCACTGCTTCAACATATGAGTAGCAATGAAGTGATATGTTCCTCCTGAGTCTCACTGACATCTCTTTTTAAATTGGTCTCCCCCTGTAGGTTTTCACCGGCATCTTTGCTGGCGAGATGTTTGCCAAGCTCATAGCCATGGACCCCTACTACTACTTCCAGGAAGGCTGGAACTGCTTTGATGGCTTCATTGTGACCCTGAGTTTAGTTGAACTGGGGCTGGCGGACGTGGAGGGACTCTCAGTTCTCAGGTCTTTCCGATTGGTAAGCAAAACTCATGTCTCGTGTTAATGTTACTGAAATATGAGATGTAATCATCAGATTTCTATTATCTGAAGTTTAGGATTAAACTCCGACTTGATCTAGCATAGCTAATATGTGTTAAATGAGTTAAAAATAAAACCAATTGTTCCTGTTTTCCGTTTACAGTTAAGAGTGTTCAAACTGGCCAAGTCGTGGCCCACACTAAACATGCTGATTAAGATCATTGGAAACTCGGTGGGAGCTCTGGGTAATTTGACCTTGGTGTTGGCCATCATCGTCTTCATCTTTGCTGTGGTGGGAATGCAGCTCTTTGGAAAAAGCTACAAGGACTGTGTGTGTAAGATCGCGTTGGACTGCGAACTCCCACGCTGGCACATGCACGACTTCTTTCACTCCTTCCTGATCGTGTTCAGAGTGCTGTGTGGAGAGTGGATTGAAACAATGTGGGACTGCATGGAGGTGGCAGGACAAGCCATGTGCATTATCGTCTTCATGATGGTTATGGTTATTGGAAATCTGGTGGTAAGAAAAAATAATCACATGATTATAGTAGCTCATGTACACTAAGCTTTAAGGCTTCAGAGTGTGTTTTGTTCTTCCTTGTAAGGTGCTGAACCTGTTTCTGGCTCTGCTGCTGAGCTCATTCAGTGCAGACAACCTCGCTGCCACTGATGACGACGGAGAACCCAACAACCTCCAACTCGCTGTTGCCCGCATCAAGAAAGGAATCGCCTGGTTTAAAGCCAACATGCGAATCTTGGTAGCCACAGTTCTCAAAAAGGTACGTGACGCTTAGGCTTCAACGTATGCCAAGGTTTTAAAAAGTTAAGGTTTTTAAAGCTGCCAAGATTTCCATAAGGGCTGTCAATGAGAAAGTGCTGATTTTAGTCCTTTTTTAAATCTCCCTATAGTCACAATTCCAGGACTCAATCAAAGATTACCCAGAGACATACTGGCTCTTTAACTTAGGCTCATCAATTTTCTTTTATTAATCAATATTTTTAAAATGTCTTTTGTTTCATTTTTAAAGAGCCAGAATGTGTCTGGGTAACCTTTGATTGAGTCCTGGAATTATAACTTTAGGGAGCTTTAAAAAAGGACTAAAATCAGCAAGAGAAACTTCAGTTGTTCTTCTAAACATATGCAGTGAGGCCATTTAATGACTTTTAAAGTCTTAGGGATGACAGTCATCCACAAAACACTGAAATCTGCAAATACTTGAGACTCCTCATAAAAACCCTTTTTATTTCAAACACCAAATATACCTTAATATGCATTCAAACAACCAAGAGGAAACCGTATTGCAACACCACAAAAGCTAGCATTTACAGCCTTCCCTATATTCACTCCTGGGAGTACAACCAATCACTGCCAAGAAAAATTAATGGGGCTTCTGGATTGGCTGCTTTGCAAATAGCATGTTAATTAGCATTGTACCTAGGCATTTCAGCTGTCCAAACTGCATTATCTTTTGAATATTTTTATGAAAAAATTAGTTATTTCAAATCTCAACGTTATCGTCTACCTCCATGTTTTCTAACAGTCTTTTTGTTTGTCTCGTTTTACCTTCCTGACAAGCAGCCTATAGAGGACGAGCAGAAGCCTTTGGATTATGAGGAAAAGCTCAACTGCATAGCAAACCACCCTGCTGAAATCAACCGTGAACTGGACTTCCCCAAAAATGGCAACGGCACCACCAGTGGCATCGGGAGCAGTGTGGGAAAGTACATGATTGATGACGACTATATGTCTTTTATCCACAACCCCAACCTCACCGTGTGCGTTCCCATCGCTGTTGGAGAGTCAGACTTTGAAAACCTCAACACGGAGGACTTCAGCAGTGAATCAGATGTGGAAAACAGCAAAGATGTGAGTAAAAATGGGTGGCTGAGGAGAATTCAGTACATTTTTCAGGTAGATGAAACTGTCTGAAGCTTTGAGTTCAATCCCATCGTTTCAAACTGAAAAATTTAAAATAGAACAATAACAAGGTTCTCATTTTGAGTTTCTGTAAAGCTTAGACCCAGCAATAATGATTTTGCCTGATTTTTTTTTCTCAGAACAATTATATTAGAGATATAAAAACATCTCTTGTAATAGCTGTGAGCGATCATTAACTGCTCTTTTTAAGAGCAGAGGAAGCCACTGTAAGGTAATTTCATTGTTATTTTTCTAAAGCTGTCATTTAAAGCTGTTTTCAGGATCTTATTTTAGTGATTAGCACTGTTAGTCCAGCTAGCATTACATAATCATCACTCTTTGTGTATATATTTTTGACATTATTAATTGTTTGCTTCAGTTTGGCATTTCCAGAAGGTTCTCAACATTTACAAATCCAGCAATTTTCTTACTAAACAGAGGCTGAAAGCTCAAAAGGAAACAAAGGAACTTCATTGGACCCCCTTTATCCTTACTGTCATCTGCTGAAAGTCTTGCTCTTTTTGGCAATCTGAATGATTTGCAGACATGTTTCTACGTGTAGAAGTTATAATTTCCAAATTTAAGTAGTGTTCAATCCTTCTGCTTCCTCTGACCATATTTTCAACAGCTTGATGGTCTTATAAATAGCTTCTTTTCTCAGGAACAACTTTCACATGTATGGTGCATAAATTATTGGAGAAAAATTGGACTTTTGAGTTTCCAATCAGTATGTCACCGGTCAAACCCAATCAAGCTGATCATTGTCAGGTTCAAGCTACCAGCTAATTTCTCTGTGCATTGCTGAGAAAATATTACATTTGTTAAAATCTTATCTAAGATCTGCAGAGTTGTTATTGACTTCCAGATGAAAACACGAAGTTGGCGTGACATTTCAGAGCATTCATTTAAACAGGAATGCTGTTGCACTGAACAGAAATGCTGAGTATGCAAACAAAAAAAAAAGCCTGAGACAGACAGGGAGCAAGCCTGATGAGGCAACAAAAACATTGCCATCTGTATGTTATGATGTACAAACAACAAAAGCCAGACCAAAAACCTGTAAACATTTATAATATGCAGGTCACCTTCATTTGGTTCATAGCGGGACAAATTGAGATTATACAGCTGCATCACGATTATACCTGCACCTGGTTCTTATACCATCAGTCACCTCAACTCATCCTCCCTGCACAGCATGCAGTAACAGAACACCCTGCAGAAGAGTCGGAGCTGCTAGCAGAGTAAAAACTGCTAACAGCTAACAGAACTATATATTTGAAAGTCTCATTGTTGATATTCTTTCGTTTTTATTTGGTTAACTAATATAGTTTAGTCCATTACTTCATAGCAGATGAATCATTCAGTGATAACAAATCTGAATTTTTATAAATTTATAAATAAGCATCAGTAGTGATACAATCAAGATTTATGTTTACATTTATACATGGATTATGATTTTTTAACTTTACTAGAGAACTGTTAGTAGTACAGTTGCATATTTAGAAAATTGGGAAGTACGTAAAAGTATTGTTCCCCTGCTGTGTGCAAATAATATATCTTCTGTATCAAATCAATTAGCTGAGCTTGTATTTTAAAGAATGGGTTGATGTTTTTTGACATAGTTGGATGACACCAGTTCATCTGAGGGCAGCACAATAGACATCAAGCCTGATGTAGAGGAGGTGGCGGTGGTTGAAGTCGTGGAAGAGTATCTTGATCCTGATGCCTGCTGGACTGATGGTACGTGACGCTCAGCATCTATCAGACTTTGTGGTTCAGATGTGAAACAAAACCTTAAAGAAAATGTATGTTTTAGTGCATTTACTTTAGTAGTAGAATCTCACATTAACTTTATCTTTGCACCCTGGTGGTTGTGTTGAGATGGAGTAACGGAGGTATAAAGAAAAAAAATCAGCAATCTTCCCATATAAAAAACTGAAGTGTGGCAGCGGAGAATTACCAAGTCATGACAACCATTAAACACTATGACATGGAAACCAGTTATATAATAGGCATTCCAAGACAAAAGCTTTTTCTGTCCTGCAAATCTAAATGTAAACACAGAGCTGGCTAAACTCTACTAGTACTTCAACTGGAACTATGTTCCTTAATCAAAGTAGACTAAGACTGAGCTTTACAGCATCAAACACTCCAGGTGGATTTGTGGTGAAACGCCTCTTTCACACTGCTAAGTGAGGTAGAGGATTTGTGATGGGGATGTTTCTCTTTCAAAGGAACCTTTTTAGAGTCCATGGCATCATGAGCTGTGTTAAAGTAGTGGAGCAGAGAAGCTGAATGCTGCTCCTCCATGTTTGGTTCTGGTTCTGGGGAAGCAGAGCAGATCAGAACCAGACAACCCGAAGGTCTGGAAGGTTGATAGCAGCAAATCTTTAATGTGTTGTAGTGCTAAGCTGTTCAGTGATTTAGAAACTAACAACAGTATTTTAAAGTTTATTCTCTGAACTACAGGGAGCCAGTGTAGAGACTTTAGAACTGGGTTTATGTGCTCTAACTTCCTGGATCCAGAGCGTTCTGGATTGCAGTAATCAATGACACATAAGATAAACGCATGGATGAGTTTCTCTGGATCTTGCTTTACTCCTTTAATCCTGGAAATGTTCTTCAGGTGATAGAAGGCCGACTTTGTAACTATCTTTATGTTTAGCTGAATATTCAGGTCTGACTTCATCACTACACCCAGATTTCGGACCTGGTCACTTGTTTCTAGCTGTATTAAACAAAGCTGTGCATAATAGGGCATTTGCAATAATAATAAAAAATCTTAGATACAAATACATTAAATACGTAAATAAATGCATGTTTATGCTTCTTTTTGTATTTTTCAGTAATTTATCAACCACAAAATAAAGCAAATGTTTTAACTGCTGTATGCATTTTATGTACATATATATCAGCATTTTATGCATGTATTTTATCTGTTAAGCTTACCCATTAACATTCTGGGCAGGGCAAATGAGCAAGCTTGACTATGTGACATTTTAATTTATTTCATGGTGAACATAATATATGACATATTCAAGCACTGAAAGAATCATGCACTACTGCAATGGACAACATCGTCTTATTCCATTTTATGAGTGGCAATTTGTATTTAAGTGACAATGTCGTGTTTTCATTAATCACGCAGAGTGTGTGGCCAAATACAAGTGCTGCGATGTTCCCATCACTCATGGATGGGGAAAGTACTGGTGGTTCCTGAGGAAGACCTGCTACCTGATAGTGGAACACAACTGGTTTGAGACCCTCATCATCTTCATGATCCTCCTCAGCAGTGGAGCTCTGGTAAAAGCACAAACACACCCACAAATGTCCTTTTCATCTCCTAAAAGTGCTCAAAGATTACATTTAATAGTATAGATTATTATGAAGTGAATCAAACTTCATATTTGCTAGTTTATATTAAACTTTAATATGCACGATTTAGGGTTTAAGAAAGAGCTGTGGAAATGGATTGCAACAGTAAGTGCATAAATACACATTCATTTATGTATGGTGAATATCATTGGCCTCTAAAGATGTAAAGGAGCATCAAGGTCTCTTGCTTGTTTCCTGCAGCTCCTCTTGATATTATAGTCCTTAATGAATGGCAAAGTGCTGTAATGCACCAACCTTTCAACCAAGAGGTTTCACCTTAGCTTTACAGCTTTCTGAAGGAAAAAAAGGCCTCTGGCATACATGTCATGCAGAGACTTGTCAGTCCTCATCTTTTATTTATCTCCCTTCTCTTTATTATTTTTATGTTGTGTAAAGCTTCTGTTTTTATTGAAAACAGAGATTTGTCTCCATTATCAGGTTCAAGTTAAAAGCAGTAAACTTACCTACTTGATGACTGGAGGACAGGAAGCTGCATCTACCTCAGTATTTATTTAATGGTTTTTGTTGTGTCATTGTGCACATGCAGCACCCTAAATGGCAGCTCCAATTGGTCAGAAAGATTAAAAAAGCTCCCTCAGCACTCAAGTTCAATACAAATACAAATGTCAGAGAAGGATTTTCACAATTAATCTTCTGTCCAATGTTATTCTGCTACATTTCAGGCCTTTGAGGATGTGTACATTGAACAGAGGAAGACAGTGCGCATCATTCTAGATTATGCTGATCGAGTTTTCACCTACATCTTCATCCTGGAGATGTTGCTGAAATGGGTGGCCTATGGCTTTGTCAAGTACTTCACTAATGCCTGGTGCTGGCTGGACTTCTTCATTGTGGATGTAAGTACACTTATATTCTGTCTGCTTATGTTAAGCCAATTTCTTTTAAAAATCTCCACCATGAGAAGATTTAAGAAGAAGAAGGTTCTAGAAAACGCATATCATGGGTTAATTTAAGATTAAAACAATATTACACATTATAAATTCAGTTACCAGAACTTATTGGCAATAAATATTTTGAAACACATCTAAGGTTATTAAATTATTTTAGTAGTAACTTTGGTTTTGAATGTCTTGTTTTTAATTGTTGCTCACAATTTTTTCCCCATCAGTTTTTAAAAATGTTAATAATCAACATTAAAAAGTCTGATGCAGCTGAATAAAGCAACAGGTTTCAAGTTTACAGAAACTTGTTGTTCTACATTGAACAAAAGTAGCCCAAGAATTGGACCTTGTGGTACCCCGCAGCATCTTTGTTTGTTCCACAAAATATTTCTTCCCTACTAAGATGTAAATAAATTTAGCTGAGAACAAGATAAACCCAGTTTGATCAGCTTCATAAAATTCAGATTTAGCGATACCAACACAAATGTTTCACAAGCATCGCTGTATGTTATTTGATCCTTCTCTGTTCAGTCGCAGTTGTGAGGGTGAAAATCTACCAGGAACAAATTGAAGAAATGGTTTTTCAGTTTTCCTAAAAGCAGCAAATTTGTAGCTATATTGCATTTCAGTGGTCTTGAACATAATGCTAGATTAGACTTGAAACTATAATTAATATTGAGGTATCCAGTTTAGGATTTCTTTATTTAAAGGAAGAGGTTTCATCCCCAGTTTTAAGTTCCTATGTTTCTTTCTGATGAACTCTTTCATTTTAGTCAAGGTCCATATTCATTCTGTTTGTTGAACTAAAACCTACAGATCTTAACTGTAAAACTCTTTTTATCTTGATGGCTGTCAGGTTGTTATGTTGTTTTATATATTTGGATGTGTGATAGTGTTGGATGTCAGGTTTAAGGTGAGGCACAGAAAAAAGAGAGGACGGGCAGAGGAAGAGAAAGAAAGAAAGAAAGAGAGAGCGCGAATGACACTCCAGGCCATTTTTTAATTCACTGAAGCAGTTTGTAGAGCAGGATATTGTTTTTAACCTTTATTTACTTTTAAATTGTGCTTGTTTACGAAATACGCAAACTTTCACTGTTGCTCACTGGCAAATCTGTCAGTGCAAACATGAAGAAAACTTATAATTTGAGTCCCCTAACGCAATCTCTGTTTTCTCTTATTTAAGTATGTTTATTTTATTGTTCTAATAACTTCAAAAAAGTACACCATCTTTCAGTTTTAGGGTTTTAATGTATAAATGACCTGGTCTTCACCCGATTTTACAGTTGCTAAAATCTTACATCGGCTGCACAAAACCACACACCACATATTTATTCATGTCATAAATTTTGAAGCAAAAGTGCTTCAAAATTCTGTGGAACTGAACTTTTCTAGTTCAGATTAAAGAATGTAATCAGTTCCACTGAACTAGAAAAGTCCCTGGAAAACTAAGCAAACCCTGAAAAACCCTAAATTAGTTCAAAAAGAAGGTGTGCTTAATTTTACTTTGAATGCAATACATATGATGTAGCTAACCTAGAAATGTGCATAACTTTGACCTGCTGACAAGTATCTGTTAGTAGTTCATTGTTTGCAGTTTAGTTGTTTTTTTGTTCTGTGTCTTTTTGGGGTTTTTCTGTTTGTTTTTAATGCCAATGTCTGAATGCCAATTTGGGTTATGTCTGTTCTTTTGTCCCACATTAGTAAATCTAACTCAAGAAGAAGAAATTACCAATACAACCTGTGTGTCCTTCCCTGCCAAAAGACGGAAATGTTCCCTGCTCATTTTTCATACTTCTTTGTATTTCTGTTCAAGGGCAAATCCAAAGTTATACTCTAGTATGAGTCGCCTTTTAATATCTGAAAAACTTCAGCAACTTCAGATGTTGCAAAAGGATATTTTTGTTGTATGCCTCCCAAAAGAATTTTTTCTATGTATTGTTTTTTTTTATTTTTTATTTTTTTAATCTATCTCCACACACGTCTGCATAACAACTATTGTGCTTACAAAAGTAAATACAGTATTCGTTATTGGAATACCAGATTTTATAATGTAATGCAAAATATATTGAATTTTACATTTAAAAAAATAATCAATTATTTTTTTTACAGCAGACAGCAACTCCCCTCTCTTGCAGGTGCTGCGTACCCCTGCTAAATCTTTTAGGGATACGCAGTACCCGACCGTACCCGACCGTACCCGACCGTACCCGACCGTACCCGACCGTACCCGACCGTACCCGCTTACTTTCACCCCTGGTCAGAGCTCTCCTCCACAGAGCAAAGCTGATCCTGGTTTTAGGAGTGGAGAGGAGGAAACTGCTTGTCATCTTGTGTGATTCTTGAGTGGCCAAACCCAGATTGGCTATTTGTGACAAATCCAGATTAAAGAATGTAAGCTGATCCCACAGGAGGGAATGGGATTCCCACCTGACAAACATAACAGGGACTGGGCGACAGGTTGTTGTGGTTGTATGGTTCTCCCTCACACCACTGAAGCCTTGTTTGTTAAATGAATGAACTGTTAAAATTACCAATATGTCGTCAAACTGCAATCATCTGAAAAATCAACAACAAACGTGTGTCAGTACCAGAATAAGGTGTCTGGCATTGGCAAAGAGGATTGGGTAAATCTTTTCATGGACACAACCCATGCACACAACTCTAACAAACAAGTAATATCTTTATTGCTGTGAGGGATTTCTACAACAAAGAAATAATCAGCCAAGCACGAGTTTCTTTACTTCTTGTATTGAATATATAATAATATAATAAACTACAGTAGTACTTGCAATAAATAGCACATTCTTCATCACAAATGACTAAAATTGGGTGAAATATATATCCAGAAGAAAGAGACAGAGAGTATGGGTTGTCTATATATTAAATTTAGTTAAGTTTATTTTGTAGTAAGTAAAAGTTTGATCCATTTTGATTTTGATAGACAGATGGGGTTTTTCATGTTCACAAAACGACAATTTATGTCTTGACCAAAGAAACAAAGTAAAATGTGAGTTCTCAAATGCAAGGTCCATTTATGAACGCGTCATTTTATTATGTTTATGCACAACACTGGCTGTACCTATGTCTGCTATAAGTCCAGGTTAAAATTTGAGTCTAGTAGGCAAACAATTGATTCAATAATAAAAACCTTAAGAGAGGTAAAACAAGAGAATGACCAGTCATTGTGGCTGCTACACTTTATGAAGATGACTAATTATACAAAACTGATGCATTACTAGTTACATCACATCCTGTAAATACAACTCAATCCTTTGCCCTAATACTGACCTGTCCTCTCTCTCACAGCAGGTTCCAATAACTCTGTCTCTCTTTAAGTTAAGAGAGACATTGTGCACGTCAGAAGGGGGACAGAGAGGTCGGTGTTTGGGGGTCCAGGGTAAGGTTTGTGTGCTGTGGTGGGGATCCTACTTTCACAGGTTACCCTCTCTCTTCTAACCCTGAAAGTTGTCCTCAACCTCCTGCGTTCTCTCTCTCTTTCTCTCTCTCTCCCTTCTTTGAGTGAAATGCCCGCTGGTGTTGGTACCGTTTTGTACTGTGTACTGTGTGTTATATTATCGTGTCACATTGATTTGAGTGTTTTGTGAACACATCTCTCCTCCGATTTTGTCCCTTTGTTGGACTCTCTTCTCTTCCTCTCACTGTGTCAACCACAAGTTTCTTTCCAGGTGTGCTCACTGTGCTGTTAAGCTGGTTGTCACGCTAGACTGGCTTGCCAAAACTAAACCAAACACAAACATGAGGTTTTAAACAAGGGAAAAAAACTCTGGGTACACATTACTGACCATTTCCTTTTTACTGTTTGAACCTTTATGTTGTAGAAGTATTCCTACACATAAAGGAGTTATTTTTGTACTCTGTATATAATCATTTAGC
This sequence comes from Alfaro cultratus, assembly GCA_903066825.1. Lineage (NCBI taxonomy): Eukaryota > Metazoa > Chordata > Actinopteri > Cyprinodontiformes > Poeciliidae > Alfaro > Alfaro cultratus. The sequence continues at coordinate 10,006 of CAEFZX010005720.1, read as the reverse complement.
CATCCTTACAGTTGATTTAGGGCCAACTTTCTCTCTATATCCCTTCTAACTGTGTGGCGACTTTCTTCTTCTTCTGCCTCTGTCTTTCCTTCTCCTTCTGTCCCTATCTGTGTAGGTGTCTATAGTCAGCCTTATAGCTAATGCTTTGGGCTTCTCCGATCTAGGCCCGATTAAATCACTCAGGACACTGAGGGCCTTGAGACCCCTCAGGGCCCTGTCACGTTTTGAAGGGATGAGGGTAAGACCTAAAACTCCAGGCAGCTGCTCCTTTTGCATGCCGATTTAACAAAAAGCATCAACGCATGCTAGAAATGGCAAAAAAAACCTTGAAAATCTCTGAGGGGAATTTTTGCAGTAACCCTTTTAATAGGCAAGAAGCTTTTTTGCATGGATTAAGATCATCTCAGATGGTTTAATACATCTGATTTGATTTATCATATTTCATTTCATATATGATAAATTTAGCGTTCTGTTAAAGCTCCTAGTGACTAAGTATTTGCAGAAAATATGACCCACTCTAAGGATATCTTGCTCTGACCTACCTGAATGATGCAGCAAAATAAAAAAGTCAGCTCTGATTGGTGCTAGCTGAGAAACAACTAGAGGCTGGCGTGAACTGTCGCATCAAAACCTTAAATTCAAATTCAAGATGAAATAAATGCAATCTGCTATCAGTCGGTAGTCGTCCTAAAGTACTCAGATAGACAAATGAACTCACGATACCCTTCAAAGTGTTTGTGTTGTTTCAGCTTTATTCACCTTACAACCATAAACTTATGATTTGTTTCATTATAATTTTATGGGATAGACCAAACCAAAGTAGTAATAACATCTCTCACCTGGATAGAAAATCAGTTTGTCTGAAGTGTGGTGTGCATTTGTTTTCAGACCCATCTGCTGTGATATCTCTAAAGAAAATACAGTGCAGCAACTGCCTTGAAAGGTCACCTAATTCATCTATTTCAAAAAAATCCACTATAAAACTATATATAGAAGTATTGCCTGAAATACATATCCTCAGGTTTCAAAATTCAAGTGTATAACATTCTCCTGTGTTTTTCTTAAATCCTACCATGCTGTAATTTCTGTCACTTATTTTGATGTGATTGGTAATTTTTCACCCTAGGGATGCTCTGATTGGACGGAAAAGACTTCTCTGAGATTGACTGGTGGTGTGGCTCATTTAAATACACTTTAAGTTGTGAGTGCAGCTGTTAGTTTATTAACAATGTAATTTGCATGTAGTTTACCACAAGCCATGTCAGAGAAAGTCTAAAACCAAACCCAAAACTGAGAAACGTTTACAAGAAATTATGTTTTCCTTCCAACCTGACTGTCCTTGAGCTATTTTAAATGAAAACGGGTAAAATAGAGTGAAATGGATTTCTCTGGATGTGCTAAGCTGGTAGTCACATATACACAATAACTTAGTAGTTGTGACCAAAGGTGGACGGTTTTGTACCAATTATTGATTTAGTGGAGAACAAATACAAGTTCCTGCCACACTTTTCAGATTTTTATTTGTAAATACAGCTCTTGAAAAAAAGAAGAGACCACTGCATTGAGCACCATTGAAAACCTCCTGGTTATTCCACCAAGTATTCGTTTCTGAACTCTTCCTGAGTTAAAACATTATTGTTATTGTTTCTAAATTAATGTGAACTTGTTTTCTTGGGGTTATTTGAGGTCTGAAAACACTGCATTTTTTTAATTTATTTTCACCATTTCTCATTTTCTGCAAATACTAAATTTTTGCTTGGAATTTCAGAGACATGTTGTCAGTAGTTCATAGAATAAAAGAACAAAGTTCATTTAACACAAACATATGCATATAAAAAGTAAAATCAGAGAAACCGATCTGAAGTGGTCTCTTAATTTTTTCCAGAGAGGTAAGTTTGCTCTACTTTGTGTTGGTCTATCACATAAAATCCCCACAAAAGACGTATTTTGTGGTTGTTGTGGTAAAATATGAAAAGTATTAGAAGGATGAATTATTTTTCATGTGACTCCATATTAAAATCTTTGCTAAGTTTTACAGTATCACCACACTTTATTAGGGAGTCTTGTTAGGAAATCTAAAAAGATTTTCTCCTGTTATAACTATTGTTACTTTTGAGCGGCACTTGATTTGTGTGATGGCTCCGATCAGCCTCTGGTTGTTGTCTGGCAGAAAACAAGACGTCCTGTCCGTGTCTGGGCTCAGCATCCTGACTTTTGCTCTGCCTGAGGTGTCCTGTTACCTGATCTTATCACAGTTTGGCTTTGGCATTGTCACACTGGAAGATCAACAAACTTCTGGTTGCATACCCCCCCTCCCTTCCCCTGCCATCTTTGCTTATCACTCTTCAGTGATTTCTCATCACTATGGTTTCCATCATCCCACTTTTGCTATTAAATTAACATCAATGCATTGACTCTTTTAATATGATATTGGGCTCAATAAAAAAAATATAAAAAGAGAGAAAAGATTATATGTTTATAGTTTTGGTTTGTTTGGCTTTTTGTATTCATGGCACCTCTGTATGTAGAAATGCACATTCATGTATTCACCTGTGAAGGCTTCAGTCCCTTCCTGCTATTTATATAGAGTAGTTTCTTTTCACATGAGATGATGATTTTATTTGTCAAATTATCTTGGCATATATTCCATTGGGGCTGTTGGAGATTATATTTTTACACCCAATTAGTCTTTCGTACATACATTTAAACATCAACAGAATATTTGAAATTGGTTCAGAGGAGTGTAACAAAACGATATGGCACAAAACATCTATCAGATGTTTTTGATTTAGTGTTAATACAATTTAATAAATCAAATTGCAGTTAAAGACAAACTTGTCAAAAGTTTCACACCCTATAAAAAGATACTAGGACACGGCAAGCCTTCAAAATATTATGTTTAACTTTACATCAAAGGTGAGCATGTATCAGTCTGAAGACGTGGAAACTGATTTTTGCTGCTTTTCAATTAACAGGTATGTTTTTTTTCTACATGTGGTTATCGTTTTCATATTTTTATTTATACTTTTTCATAAATATATTGTTTTTGAAATATTTATTTCATATTTATTCTTTATATATTCATCTTGCTTTACTTATACTCTTGTTAATAACAATAATTTTTGCATTTTGTTAAATTATTTTTGCTTTACATCATTTTATCTTATTTTTTCTTTCTGTAATTCTTTCATTTCACATCAGTTTACATTTATTTCAGTCAAAATTATGTTTTGCATTTTTTTGTGACGCCGAAAATGTTTGAAAACGCTTTTTCTCTTTTCGTTTAGTTTTCACTGCGAGTTAAAACTTGGCTTCAGTATTGTGTGTTGCCCTGCTCAGTATTGTTACACTCCCTATCAGTACATCATGAAAGGGTTTATCAATCACCAAAACACGTGAGCCTCTTATGTGAGAAGAGAGTGTGCATTTCTCTGTGTGTTGATGTTTAAGTGCAGCTGCAGTGCGACTGTCAGTCCACAGTTTTGTTTCCTCACGGCTCTCTGCAGGTTGTGGTGAACGCCTTGGTGGGTGCCATACCCTCCATCATGAACGTGCTGCTTGTGTGCCTCATCTTCTGGCTCATCTTCAGCATCATGGGTGTTAACCTGTTTGCCGGGAAATACTATTACTGCTTCAACGAGACGGCTGAAGAGTACTTTCTGCCGGATGACGTCAACAATAAAACTGAGTGCTTTGAGCTGATTAACAGTAATCACACTGAGGTCAGGTGGAAAAACGTGAAGATCAATTTTGACAATGTGGGTGCAGGATATCTTGCACTTTTGCAAGTGGTAAGAAACCTTTTCTATTTAGGAAACTTTTTTCCTCTCTCAAATTTTAAATCTAATCTCTTGTGCCTACCTGTTTCACAGGCAACCTTTAAAGGTTGGATGGACATTATGTATGCAGCAATAGATTCCAGAAAGGTACGCTTCTGCAGCTCTGACTCTGTTTGTCCTCCATTTCACTGTTTAGAATAACTTTAATGTATTTTTGCCATCTGACAGGTGGAAGACCAGCCTGTCTATGAGGACAACCTCTACATGTACATCTACTTTGTCATATTTATCATCTTTGGCTCCTTCTTCACCTTGAATCTCTTCATTGGTGTCATCATTGATAATTTCAATCAACAGAAGAAAAAGATAAGAACTATTTTCTTTATCTTCACCTTTTCAGAAAGCAGTGTGTGTGAATTAGAGGGGAGTACTGTCTTACAGAAAATAAGAGAAGATCTGCAGCTGGCATCTATGGTAGAGATGTGCAGAAAATATTATAATTACATACGCTGCAGTAGCATAACCTGATACTAATCACTATAGGACAATTTAGCTTTTTAAACGCAGGTGCCTAACATATTTGCACTTCTAAAAACTTTCGTGTCATATAGCTTTCATGGAAAAATACCATCTGCTGAAACCTGGTGACAGTTTTGATGCAAAAGGGGAATAAGTGAAAAAGTTACTTGTGCTGCTGTTTTTTTTTTTTTTTTTTATGAGGCAGAGATAGAACAGATGTTAAAATTAATCCTTTACTAAAGTGAAGTGTGGCTGATATTTACCAAACAGTTTCTCTTAATCATGTAAATTATCAATCATGTTGTTCTTTGGTCACATTTTCTTTTTCTGTCAGCACATTTCACTGTAATTCTTGAATAAGCAGCTTAGACCTCAGCAGATTGTAACCAAACTGTTTTTGTCCCCTTACTTTGGAGGTCAGGATATCTTCATGACAGAAGAGCAAAAGAAATACTACAATGCAATGAAAAAACTTGGGTCAAAGAAACCACAAAAACCAATACCAAGGCCTCAGGTAAACATTGCTGCTCTTATCACCTGCAAACAAATTCATTCTTCCTCCAGAAATAACAATTTTTCTTCTCTCCATTTTCTACAGAACCCGATCCAAGGAATGGTGTTTGACTTTGTGACACAGCAGGTGTTTGACATTTCCATCATGATCCTCATCTGCCTCAACATGGTCACCATGATGGTGGAGACCGATGATCAGTCAGAAGAAACAGAGGATGTGCTTTACTGGGTCAACTTCGTATTCATCGTGGTTTTCACTGGCGAGTTCCTTCTCAAGCTGTTTGCGCTGCGCCACTATTACTTCACCAATGGCTGGAACATCTTCGACGTAGTGGTGGTCATCCTCTCTATTGTGGGCAAGTATTCAAAAAACGCTTTGCGTGGATGAAGGAAAACCAAGAGTTTGTTGAGTGTTGCCTAAATACTACCCATTCAAATGGGCTAAAAAGGCAGTTTATAGACAGTGATAAATAGGAAGTTATACAACTTGTTGTTTTAAATTGTAATTAACCATAACCCTAACTTCTTTACGTCTGTAACCAGAATTTTAATTAATCTGGTAATTTAGAAAAGATGGATAAAGCCAAACAAAGACAAAACTGGGTTTGCAGCTTTCACAACTAGAACTGAAAAATTTATGTGAATATGAAGAAAACTCATCATTTCTGAAAGGAGTTTTACAGTTTTTAGTTGTCATGGTTTGATTTTGAGCCTAATGTGTCTTTAGCACATAAAGAGCAAGAACAAATCTAATTTTCTCTGGTATTCAGAGTAAAATAAATGTTTCCCCTAAGATACCAAACACATTCATTCTAAGGCGTATAAGCTTCTAGGTAAGTAACAATTAAGGTAGTGAGTAAATAAATTCAATGAATAGCATTAAATAAACAAAAAATGGAAGTGAAATACAGAAGAGTGCCTAAAAACAGTGTATTGTCGTCTTTGTGAAATTTCTGTATGAACTGACACTTTCTGTAAAAACTGTGACACCTTAACCTAGTGTGTTTGGTCTCTTCCTTGTAACCTCAGGTATGTTTCTGGCTGACCTGATCGAGAAGTACTTTGTGTCGCCGACACTCTTCAGGGTGATCCGTCTGGCTCGAATCGGCAGGATCCTGCGTCTCATCAAGGGCGCCAAAGGAATCAGAACTCTGCTGTTTGCCCTCATGATGTCGCTCCCCGCCTTGTTCAACATCGGCCTCCTGCTCTTTCTGGTCATGTTCATCTTCTCCATCTTTGGCATGTCCAACTTTGGCTACGTGAAACACGGGGCCGGCATCGACGACATGTACAACTTTGAGACGTTTGGAAACAGCATGATCATCCTGTTCATGATCACCACATCGGCAGGTTGGGATGGCCTTCTGCTGCCCATCCTCAACTACCCGCCGGATTGCGACCCGCTTTTAGAGAACGCCGGCACACCCGCCACCGGAGACTGTGGCAACCCATCCGTGGGTATCTTCTTCTTTGTCATGTACATCATCATTTCTTTCCTAATCGTGGTCAACATGTACATTGCCATCATCCTGGAGAACTTCAGTGTGGCCACAGAGGAAAGCGCAGACCCACTCAGTGAGGACGACTTTGAGACCTTTTATGAAATTTGGGAGAAATTTGACCCTGATGCCTCCCAGTTCATTACCTATGCCAAGCTTTCTGACTTTGCAGATGCGCTTGAACACCCGCTGCGTGTCCCCAAGCCCAACACCATTGAGCTGATTGCTATGGACATGCCTATGGTGAGTGGAGACCGCATCCACTGCCTGGACATCCTGTTTGCCTTTACCAAGCGAGTGCTGGGCGACAGCGGGGAGCTGGACATGCTCAGGCAACAAATGGAGGAGCGCTTTGTGGCTGCCAATCCCTCTAAAGTCTCCTATGAGCCGATTACCACCACTCTGAGGCGAAAGCAGGAGGACGTGTCTGCAAGGATCATCCAGCGGGCCTACCGCTCCCACCTGGCCCGGCGGGGATTTGTGTGCAAGCGCAAACCGGCCAACAACAAAGCTGAGAATCAGGAGCAAGAAAAGAAGGAGGGCACTCCATCCACTGCCTCCCTGCCTTCTTATGACAGTGTGACCAAACCTGAAAAGGAGAAGCAGGATGACAACAACGAGGGCAGGGGAGAGAGGAAAGAGAAGGGCAGAAACCAAAAAGACATCAGGGAGTCTCAGTGTTAGGCTGGGGGAGGGTGATGAATAACCACATTAATAACAGTAAAGATTTAACTAATGTAACTTCAAGCAGAGTGAGAGAAAACTCACCCACACAGATGTACAGATTATTTCATTTGCAAGTCAGAAAAAATAGTCCTCAATAATTTTGTTTACAGACTTCATTCCTATACGGATGCAGAGCGGGGCAAGAAACGACTGAACTTTAGTCAAACCAAACATAATCAGCATTCTGTGTGGCACTGTTATATCAACACAACCGATCCTAACAAAAAGGGGAAGGAAGACAGAAGAGGGAAAAATATTACATTTTTCAACGAAGTAACTCTACACCAAGAGGTGGAAGGCAAAAACGGGAATCCAGCGCCGTGTGGCTGCAGATGACAAGGAAGCTGCTTGGTCTTTCAGCAGTCAAAGTGGTTTTGTGTCAGTGTGTAGGGACACAAATGACAGACTCACTCTATGAGCAAACAGAGGGATGACTGGTGAGTGAGAGAAAGACACAAACTGAGAGTCTAAAGTATTTTCTCGTTTTATTAAAACTAGAATTTTTTTTTGTCTTTTTGAGCAGCAAAAAATGCAAACCGAGAAACAAACCAACAAAAAAAAAGAAAAAAAAGAAAGAACAATATTCAAACAGTTTGCCCATGTCGGTCAACTACTCACATTGTCTTTGTTACACCCACATACAAAATGCTTTATTTTACATGGGCTTTTTGCACCAAATTGGTTAAAGGGTCTGTTTATTAACAGGGGTTCAACTCGGGGCCAAGGGCTTCCATTTACTCAGAAAGATTTCCAGACAAATACATAAATAATTGTGCTTGTTCAATGCATAGAAATGACTTGCATGAAGGCATGTTTTGATCAGAAATCTTGCATGAATTATCATAGTCCACAAGACACTAATACACAGACTTCACCGGTGGCTTGATGATCTGTACGATCGAGGCGTTTCTTTTGGTCAAAATTTTAAGAGTTGGGAGGTCATTTCTTCAACAAAAACAAGCGGTATGTGGGCTGATCGGCTAAAACTGATTTCATCATTTGACACATTTCAGATGTTTAATCTATAAACAGTAGAATAAAACACCACCTCAATGTGTGAAATGCAAGCACTTTCTTTGCTGCTCGGAAGATTTTGGGTGTGTAAGATGAAGAAAAAGATGTCTGAGTGGATCAATGGACTGAAATGTTTGTTTGGACTGGAATGTTTTAAGGAAGCTTGAAAAGCATATGTTTATAATTTGTATGCTCCTGTCTAATGTTTCGCATCATCTGCCTTTTACTTTAATGTGAGCGGGAGTCTGACTGTCCGCGGTTTGGGATTTGGGCTTTGGCAAACCCTTTTCCGATTCCTGTTTTTTCTCTAACCTTTATAAAAGGGCTCGGAAGAGTTTGGAGTTTTGTTTTAAATTGTTTTATTTGCTAATGTAAATGTTTGTTTTCTTCCCTTGTGTAATGCTGATGTTTCAGAGGGTGATGAGGCTTATATTGCAGTTTTATAAACCGCATCAAGCCGAGAGGAAAGCTGTTTTGTGCTGAAAGGTATGTTCGGGGTGTTCAAAGTGAGAGATGTAAACTCATGAATGGTGATGAGGACATTGTGTGTGGAGAAGCCAAAGAGATCTGCCTTGTAATCCCTTGTTGTCCTTTACTGACGGAGTGGGACTGCCCATTCTGGTTTTTTTTTCTGCTGTCGTTATCAGACAGAGAGACCCTAGAAATGTATGCAATGCTTGAAAAATTCTTCCCTTTTTCTCAGGAGATATTATAGATGTATTATTAAGAGCTCTGCAACAAAATGCAATTGAATGTGGCAGGAGTATCATTATATGTAAAATCATGTTTAATCGTTTTTGTTTTGTGCCACTCTTGGGGACAATGACTCTTGGCCGTCTCAGTCCGACAGCCGCCTCGGTCGGGGGGTCATTTTAGTGCTTCCTGCTTCAGATGTTTTGCCAGCAAAAGGGTAGAGGCACCGCAGTGACCAGGCGATATAACCCGCTTATAACCGGTGGCGTATTTATGTTTGGGGCCATTTTAGTGTGGATTGAAATTGAATACAAAAAAAAAAGTTCACCTCGATTGTAAAACATAGGTCACAAGAGGAGATGTCACAAGAGTGAGTTGGGATTTGTTGGGTTTTTAGCAGCACAGAGGTAGAAGTGGAAAAGCCCCAAATGTAAGCAGGAGTTTTGAGCTTCTCATTTTCCATTTTTCTTCATGTCGCTTACCTGTAAAAAGAAACCATACCAAATAACCGACAGAACACCGGATGCATTTCTTCTTATGGTACTGTGAACCTAAGCACCACAACCCGGAGCACTTGCACTTCCTGCTGTGCAGCGATGTCACTTCCCTGTTTGTGAATAAGCCCCCCTCATCAGTTATTTCCCATGCTCCAGCTGCTGCATGAGATCTCCAGAATCAGTGTGGGTGTCAACTTGAACCAAATAAAAATCTGAATGACAAGCATAAAGCTATCACCGTGCATTTTCTCCAACATCTCCAAGATTTTGCTGATGGGGAAAAAAAATTTTAAAAATAGATTTTGCCGTAAATAAACACATAAATTCAGAAATAAATGCTCTATAGGGCACAAACTGCAAAAACTATCAGTTTTTAATGAACTATAAATAATGTAATATATCATTTTAAGCGCATGTGTAGTTTTTTTTTTTTTTTTTGCTTTTTTTAAAATTATTTTTGTAAATACAGGATTACCATAAAGAAAAAACTACAGCTACTAGTTTTAACTCTAAATACAAATAACCATAAATAGAATGGCTTCCAACTGATGCCCCTTTGTCACTCTTGTTAGGCTGTGATGCATTGTTAAAAGGTGTAGATTTTTTTTGTGTGTCACTTTTCATAATAAAGAGGGAAATAAGTGAAAAGAATCTATATTAAAAAGCAGAAAATTGTGTGTAAAGCTGTATAAATCAAAATGCACATATTCAGAACTGTGTTACATATATATATATATATATATATATATATTTATATATATATATA